>CAXDIG010000026.1:0-13000 GCA_963989225.1 Dromius quadrimaculatus
ATTTTTAAAGCAAAATCTTGCTTTTGAGCAGATTTACAGGATCAAAAATTTCTCAACGAGACTCAGAAAAAACGCTGATAACTCGCTGGGGAACGCAAAATTTTGTGCATTTGAGGACGGATTCATGCGTATTATGTTGTATTGGTTAGATTTATGTGATTTGCGATACTTTGAAACTGCTCAGAATGTGGTAATTTTGACTTATTTCAACTTCATATAACAGCAGATAGCGCTCTGAGAACACGAGATACGATGTTTTTGTCGATTTATTCATACATATTATGAGGTCCTGAATAGGAATATGAACTTTTTGATTGTGAAAATCTGCGCGGAGAAGCGTAATTTCGCCCTATTCCAAAGTCTGTAAAACGGCAAAGATCACTCTGAAAACACGAAATATTGTGTATTTGGTGCTAGATTCTGCCATATAACGCATTTTTGAAGCAAAATCTTGCTTCCGAGCAGATTTACAGGATCAAAAATTCCTCAACGAGACTCAGAAAAAACGCTGATAACTCGCTGGAAACGTAGGATTTTGTGCATTTGACGACGAATTCATGCGTATTATGTTGTATTGGATAGATTTATGTGATTTGCGATACTTTGAAACTGCTCAGAATGTGGTAATTTTGACTTATTTCAAACTTTATATAACTGCAGATAGCGCTCTGAAAACACAAGATACGATGTTTTTGTCGATAGATTCATACTTATTTTAAGGTCCTGAATAGGAATATGAACTCTTTGATTGTGGAAATCTGCGCGGGAAAGCGTGATTTCGACTTATTCTAAAGTTTGTAAAACTGCAAATATCACTCTAAAAACACTAAATATGATGTATTTGGTGCTATATTCTGCCATATAACGCATTTTTGAAGCAAAATCTTACTTCTGAGCGGATTTACAGGATCAAAAATTTCTCAACGAGACTCAGAAAAAATGCTGATAACTTGCTGGGAACGCAAAATTTTGTTCATTCGAGGACGAATTCATGCGTATTATGTTGTATTGGATAGATTTATGTGAATTGCGATACTTTGGAACTGCTCAGAATGTGGTAATTTTGACTTATTTCAAACTCCATATAACTGCAGATAGCGCTCTGAAAACACAAGATACGATGTTTTTGTCGATAAATTCATCCATATTATGAGGTCCTTAATAGGAATATGAGCTTTTTGATTGTAAAAATCTGCGCGGAGAAGCATGATTTCGACTTATTCCAAAGTTTGTAAAACTGCAAATAGCACTATAAAAACACGAGATATGATGTTTTTGGTGCTAGATTCTGCCATATAACGCATTTTTGAAGCAAAATCTTGCTTCTGAGCAGATTTACAGAATCAAAAATTTCTCAACGAGACTCAGAAAAAACGCTGATAACTTGCTGGAAACGCAAAATTCTGTGCATTTGAGGACGGATTTATGCGTATTATGTTGTATTGGATAGATTTATGTGATTTGCGATTCTTTGAAACTGCTCAGAATGTGGTAATTTTGACTTATTTCAAACTTCATATAACTGCGGATAGCGCTCTGAAAACACGGGATACGATGTTTTTGTCGATAGATTCATACATATTATGAGTTCCTGAATAGGAATATGACCTTTCTGATTGTGAAAATCTGCGCGAAAAAGCGTGATTTTCCTTATTCCAAAGTTTGTAAAACTGCAAATAGCACTCTAAAAATACGAAATATGATGTATTTGATGCTATATTCAGCCATATCACGCATTTTTGAAGCAAAATCTTACTTCTGAGCAGATTTACAGGATCAGAAATTTCTCAACGAGACGCAGACAAAACGCTGATAACTCGCTGGAAACGCAAAAACTGTGCATTTGAGGACGGATTCATGCGTATTATGTTGTATTGGATAGATTTATGTGATTTGCGATACTTTGAAACTGCTCAGAATGTGGTAATTTTGACTTATTTCAAACTTCATATAACTGTAGATAGCGCTCTGGAAAGACGAGATACGATGTTTTTGTCGATAGATTCATACATATTATGAGGTCCTAGATAGAAATATGTATTTTTTGATTGTGAAAATCTGCGCGGGCAAGCGTGATTTCGACTTATTCCAAAGTTTGTAAAACTGCAAATAGCACTCTAAAAACACAAAATATGATGTATTTGGTGCTAGATTCTGCATATAACGCATTTTTGAAGCAAAATCTTGCTTCCGAGCAGATTCACAGGATCAAAAATTTCCCAACAAGACTCAGAAATAACGCTGCAAACTCGCTGGAAACGCAGAATTTTGTGCATTTGAGGACGGATTTATGCGTATTATGTTGTATTGGATAGATTTATGTGATTTGCGATTCTTTGAAACTGCTCAGAATGTGGTAATTTTGACTTATTTCAAACTTCATATAACTGCGGATAGCGCTCTGAAAACACGGGATACGATGTTTTTGTCGATAGATTCATACATATTATGAGGTCCTGAATAGGAATATGACCTTTTTGATTGTGAAAATCTGCGCGGAAAAGCGTGATTTTGACTTATTCCAAAGTTTGTAAAACTGCAAATAGCACTCTAAAAATACGAAATATGATGTATTTGATGTTATATTCTGCCATATCACGCATTTTTGAAGCAAAATCTTACTTCTGAGCAGATTTACAGGATCAGAAATTTCTCAACGAGACGCAGACAAAACGCTGATAACTCGCTGGAAACGCAAAAATCTGTGCATTTGAGGACGGATTCATGCGTATTATGTTGTATTGGATAGATTTATGTGATTTGCGATACTTTGAAACTGCTCAGAATGTGGTAATTTTGACTTATTTCAAACTTCATATAACTGTGGATAGCGCTCTGGAAAGACGAGATACGATGTTTTTGTCGATAGATTTATACATATTATGAGGTCCTAGATAGGAATATGTATTTTTTGATTGTGAAAATCTGCGCGGGCAAGCGTGATTTCGACTTATTCCAAAGTTTGTAAAACTGCAAATAGCACTCTAAAAACACAAAATATGATGTATTTGGTGCTAGATTCTGCCATATAACGCATTTTTGAAGCAAAATCTTGCTTCCGAGCATATTCACAGGATCAAAAATTTCCCAACAAGACTCAGAAAAAACGCTGCAAACTCGCTGGAAACGCAGAATTTTGTGCATTTGAGGACGAATTCATGCTTATAATGTTGTATTGAATAGATTTATGTTATTTGCGATACTTTGAAACTGCTCAGAATGTGGTAATTTTGACTTATTTCAAACTTCATATTACTGCAGATAGCGCTCTGGAAACACGAGATAGGATGTTCTTGTGAATGGATTCATACATATTATGAGGTCCTGAATAGGCATATGAACTTTTTGATTGTGAAAATCTGCGCGAAAAAGCGTGATTTCGACTTATTCCCAAGTTTGAAAAACTGCAAATAGCACTCTAAAAACACGAAATATGATGTATTTGGTGCTTGATTCTGCCATATAATGCATTTTAGAAGCAAAATCTTGCTTCCGAGAAGATTCACAGGATCAAAAATTCCTCAACGAGACTCAGAAAAAACGCTGATAACTCGCTGGAAACGCTAAATTCTGTGCATTTGAGGACGGATTCATGCTCATTATGTTGTATTGGATAGATTTATGTGATTTGCGATCCTTGAAACTGCTCAGAATGTGGTAATTTTGACTTATTTCAAACTTCATATAACTGCAGATAGCGCTCTGAAAACACGAGATACGATGTTTTTGTCGATAGATTTATACATATTATGAGGTCCTGAATAGGAATATGAACTTCTTGATTGTGAAAATCTGCGCGGAAAAGCGTGATTTCGACTTATTCCAAAGTTTGTAAAACTGCGAATAGCACTCTAAAAACACGAAATATAATGTATTTGTTGCTAGATTCTGTCATATAACACATTTTTTAAAGCAAAATCTTGCTTTTGAGCAGATTTACAGGATCAAAAATTTCTCAACGAGACTCAGAAAAAACGCTGATAACTCGCTGGGAACGCAAAATTTTGTGCATTTGAGGACGGATTCATGCGTATTATGTTGTATTGGTTAGATTTATGTGATTTGCGATACTTTGAAACTGCTCAGAATGTGGTAATTTTGACTTATTTCAAACTTCATATAACAGCAGATAGCGCTCTGAGAACACGAGATACGATGTTTTTGTCGATTTATTCATACATATTTTGAGGTCCTGAATAGGAATATGAACTTTTTGATTGTGAAAATCTGCGCGGAGAAGCGTAATTTCGCCCTATTCCAAAGTCTGTAAAACGGCAAAGAGCACTCTGAAAACACGAAATATTGTGTATTTGGTGCTAGATTCTGCCATATAACGCATTTTTGAAGCAAAATCTTGCTTCCGAGCAGATTTACAGGATCAAAAATTCCTCAACGAGACTCAGAAAAAACGCTGATAACTCGCTGGAAACGCAGGATTTTGTGCATTTGACGACGAATTCATGCGTATTATGTTGTATTGGATAGATTTATGTGATTTGCGATACTTTGAAACTGCTCAGAATGTGGTAATTTTGACTTATTTCAAACTTTATATAACTGCAGATAGCGCTCTGAAAACACAAGATACGATGTTTTTGTCGATAGATTCATACATATTATGAGGTCCTGAATAGGAATATGACCTTTTTGATTGTGAAAATCTGCGCGGAAAAGCGTGATTTTGACTTATTCCAAAGTTTGTAAAACTGCAAATAGCACTCTAAAAATACGAAATATGATGTATTTGATGCTATATTCTGCCATATCACGCATTTTTGAAGCAAAATCTTACTTCTGAGCAGATTCACAGGATCAGAAATTTCTCAACGAGACGCAGACAAAACGCTGATAACTCGCTGGAAACGCAAAAACTGTGCATTTGAGGACGGATTCATGCGTATTATGTTGTATTGGATAGATTTATGTGATTTGCGATACTTTGAAACTGCTCAGAATGTGGTAATTTTGACTTATTTCAAACTTCATATAACTGTAGATAGCGCTCTGGAAAGACGAGATACGATGTTTTTGTCGATAGATTTATACATATTATGTGGTCCTAGATAGAAATATGTATTTTTTGATTGTGAAAATCTGCGCGGGCAAGCGTGATTTCGACTTATTCCAAAGTTTGTAAAACTGCAAATAGCACTCTAAAAACACAAAATATGATGTATTTGGTGCTAGATTCTGCCATATAACGCATTTTTGAAGCAAAATCTTGCTTCCGAGCAGATTCACAGGATCAAAAATTTCCCAACAAGACTCAGAAATAACGCTGCAAACTCGCTGGAAACGCAGAATTTTGTGCATTTGAGGACGAATTCATGCTTATAATGTTGTATTGAATAGATTTGTTATTTGCGATACTTTGAAACTGCTCAGAATGTGGTAATTTTGACTTATTTCAAACTTCATATTACTGCAGATAGCGCTCTGGAAACACGAGATAGGATGTTCTTGTCGATGGATTCATACATATTATGAGTCCTGAATAGGAATATGAACTTTTTGCTTGTGAAAATCTGCGCGAAAAAGCGTGATTTCGACTTATTCCCAAGTTTGTAAAACTGCAAATAGCACTCTAAGAACACGAAATATGATGTATTTGGTGCTTGATTCTGCCATATAATGCATTTTAGAAGCAAAATCTTGCTTCCGAGAAGATTCACAGGATCAAAATTCCTCAACGAGACTCAGAAAAAACGCTGATAACTCGCTGGAAACGCTAAATTCTGTGCATTTGAGGACGGATTCATGCTCATTATGTTGTATTGGATAAATTTATGTGATTTGCGATCCTTGAAACTGCTCAGAATGTGGTAATTTTGACTTATTTCAAACTTCATATAACTGCAGATAGCGCTCTGAAAACACGAGATACGATGTTTTTTGTCGATTTTATCATACATATTATGAGGTCCTGAATAGGAATATGAACTTTTTGATTGTGAAAATCCGCGCGGAGAAGCGTAATTTCGCCCTATCCCAAAGTCTGTAAAACGGCAAAGAGCACTCTGAAAACACGAAATATTGTGTATTTGGTGCTAGATTCTGCCATATAACGCATTTTTGAAGCAAAATCTTGCTTCTGAGCAGATTTACAGGATCAAAAATTCCTCAACGAGACTCAGAAAAAACGCTGATAACTCGCTGGAAACGCAGGATTTTGTGCATTTGACGACGAATTCATGCGTATTATGTTGTATTGGATAGATTTATGTGATTTGCGATACTTTGAAACTGCTCAGAATGTGGTAATTTTGACTTATTTCAAACTTTATATAACTGCAGATAGCGCTCTGAAAACACAAGATACGATGTTTTTGTCGATAGATTCATACTTACTATGAGGTCCTGAATAGGAATATGAACTTTTTGATTGTGGAAATCTGCGCGGGGAAAGCGTGATTTCGACTTATTCTAAAGTTTGTAAAACTGCAAATAGCACTCTAAAAACACTAAATATGATGTATTTGGTGCTAGATTCTGCCATATAACGCATTTTTGAAGCAAAATCTTACTTCTGAGCGGATTTACAGGATCAAAAATTTCTCAACGAGACTCAGAAAAAATGCTGATAACTTGCTGGGAACGCAAAATTTTGTTCATTCGAGGACGGATTCATGCGTATTATGTTGTATTGGATAGATTTATGTGATTTGCGATACTTTGGAACTGCTCAGAATGTGGTAATTTTGACTTATTTCAAACTCCATATAACTGCATATAGCGCTCTGAAAACACGAGATACGATGTTCCTGTCGATGAATTCATCCATATTATGAGGTCCTTAATAGGAATATGAGCTTTTTGATTGTGAAAATCTGCGCGGAGAAGCATGATTTCGACTTATTCAAAGTTTGTAAAACTACAAATAGCACTATAAAAACACGAGATATGATGTTTTTGGTGCTAGATTCTGCCATATAACGCATTTTTGAAGCAAAATCTTGCTTCTGAGCAGATTTACAGAATCAAAAATTTCTCAACGAGACTCAGAAAAAACGCTGATAACTTGCTGGAAACGCAAAATTCTGTGCATTTGAGGACGGATTTATGCGTATTATGTTGTATTGGATAGATTTATGTGATTTGCGATTCTTTGAAACTGCTCAGAATGTGGTAATTTTGACTTATTCCAAACTTCATATAACTGCGGATAGCGCTCTGAAAACACGGGATACGATGTTTTTGTCGATAGATTCATACATATTATGAGGTCCTGAATAGGAATATGACCTTTTTGATTGTGAAAATCTGCGCGGAAATGCGTGATTTCGACTTATTCCAAAGTTTGTAAAACTGCGAATAGCACTCTAAAAACACGAAATATAATGTATTTGATGCTATATTCTGCCATATCACTCATTTTTGAAGCAAAATCCTACTTCTGAGCAAATTTACAGGATCAGAAATTTCTCAACGAGACTCAGACAAAACGCTGATAACTCGCTGGAAACGCAAAAATCTGTGCATTTGAGGACGGATTCATGCGTATTATGTTGTATTGGATAGATTTATGTGATTTGCGATACTTTGAAACTGCTCAAAATGTGGTAATTTTGACTTATTTCAAACTTCATATAACTGTAGATAGCGCTCTGGAAAGACGAGATACGATGTTTTTGTCGATAGATTTATACATATTATGAGGTCCTAGATAGAAATATGTATTTTTTGATTGTGAAAATCTGCGCGGAAAAGCGTGATTTCGACTTATTTTAAAGTTTGTAAAACTGCAAATAGCACTCTAAAATCACTAAATATGATGTATTTGGTGCTTGATTCTGCCATATAACGCATTTTTGATGCAAAATCTTACTTCTGAGCAGATTTACAGGATCAAAAATTTCTCAACGAGACTCAGAAAAAACGCTGATAACTCGCTGGGAACGCAAAATTTTGTGCATTTGAGGACGGATTCATGCGTATTATGTTGTATTGGATAGATTTATGCGATTTGCGATACTTTGAAACTGCTCAGAATGTGGTAATTCTGACTTATTTCAAACTTTATATAACTGCAGATAGCGCTCTGAAAACACGAGATACGATGTTTTTGTCGATAGATTCATACATATTATAAGGTCCTGAATAGGACTAGAACTTTTTGATTGTGAAAATCTGCGCGAAAAAGCGTGATTTCGACTTATTCCCAAGTTTGTAAAACTGCAAATAGCACTCTAAAAACACGAAATATGATGTTTTTGGTGCTAGACTCTGCCATATAACGCATTTTTGAAGCAAAATCTTGCTTCTGAGCAGACTTACGGGATCAGAACTTTCTCAACGAGACTCAGAAAAAACGCTGATAACTCGCTGGAAACGCAAAATTCTGTGCATTTGAGGACGGATTCATGCGTATTATGTTGTATTGGACAGATTTATGTGATTTGCGATACTTAGAAACTGCTCAGAATGTGGTAATTTTGACTTATTTCAAACTTCATATAACTGCAAATAGCGCTCTGAAAACACGAGATACGATGTTTTTGTCGATAGATTCATACATATTATGAGGTCCTGAATAGGAATATGAACTTTTGATTGTGAAAATCTGCGCGGAAAAGCGTGATTCCGACTTATTCCAAAGTTTGTAAAACTGCAAATAGCACTCTAAAAACACAGAATATGATGTATTTGGTGCTAGATTCTGCCATATAACGCATTTTTAAGCAAAATCTTGCTTCTGAGCAGATTTACATGGTCAAAAATTTCTCAACGAGACTCAGAAAAAACGCTGATAACTCGCTGAAAACGCAAATTTTGTGCATCTGAGGATGGATTCATGCGTGTTAAGTTGTATTGGATAGATTTATGTGATTTGCGATACATTGAAACTGGTCAGAATGTGGTAATTTTGACTTATTTCAAACGTCATATAACTGCAGATAGCGCTCTGGAAACACGAGATACGATGTTTTTGTCGATAGATCTATACATATTATGAGGTCCTGAATAGAAATATGTATTGCTTGATTGTGAAAATCTTCGAGGAAAAGCGTGATTTCGACTTATTTTAAAGTTTGTAAAACTGCAAATAGCACTCTAAAAACACTAAATATGATGTATTTGGTGCTAGATTCTGCCATATAACGCATTTTTGAAACAAAATCTTACTTCTGAGCAGATTTACAGGATCAAAAATTTCTCAACGAGACTCAGAAAAAACGCTGATAACTCGCTGGGAACGCAAAATTTTGTGCATTTGAGGACGGATTCATGCGTATTATGTTGTATTGGATAGATTTATGCGATTTGCGATACTTTGAAACTGCTCAGAATGTGGTAATTTTGACTTATTTCAAACTTTATATAACTGCAGATAGCGCTCTAAAAACACGAGATACGATGTTTTTGTCGATAGATTCATACATATTATGAGGTCCTGAATAGGAATATGAACTTTTTGATTGTGAAAATCTGCGCGAAAAAGCGTGATTCCGACTTATTCCCAAGTTTGTAAAACTGCAAATAGCACTCTAAAAACACGAAATATGATGTTTTTGGTGCTAGATTCTGCCATATAACGCATTTTTGAAGCAAAATCTTGCTTCTGAGCAGACTTACGGGATCAAAAATTTCTCAACGAGACTCAGAAAAAACGCTGATAACTCGCTGGAAACGCAAAATTCTGTGCATTTGAGGACGGATTTATGCGTATTATGTTGTATTGGATAGATTTATGCGATTTGCGATACTTTGAAATTGCTCAGAATGTGGTAATTTTGACTTATTTCAAACTTCATATAACTGCAGATAGCGCTCTGAAAACATGAGATACGAGGTTTTTGTCGATATATTCATACATATTATGAGGTCCTGAATAAAAATATTTACTTTTAGATTGTAAAAATCTGCGCGGAAAAGCGTGATTCCGACTTATTCCAAAGTTCGTAAAACTGCAAATAGCACTCTAAAAACACAGAATATGATGTATTTGGTGCTTGATTCTGCCATATAACGCATTTTTGAAGCAAATTCTTGCTTCCGAGCAGATTCACAGGATCAAAAATTTCCCAACAAGACTCAGAAAAAACGCTGGAAACTCGCTGGAAACGCAAAATTTTGTGCATTTGAGGACGGATTCATGCGTATTATGTTGTTTTGAATAGATTTATGTTATTTGCGATACTTTGAAACTGCTCAGAATGTGGTAATTTTGACTTATTTCGAACTTCATATTACTGCAGATAGCGCTCTGGAAACACGAGATAGGATGTTCTTGTCGATGAATTCATACATATTATAAGGTCCTGAATAGGACTAGAACTTTTTGATTGTGGAAATCTGCGCGGCAAAGCATGATTCCGACTTATTCCAAAGTTTGTAGAACTGCAAATAGCACTCTAAAAACACGAAATATGATGTTTTTAGTGCTAGATTCTGCCATATAATGCATTTTTGAAGCAAAATCGTGCTTCTGAGCAGATTTACAGGATCAAAAATTTCTCAACGAGACTCAGAAAAAACGCTGATAACTCGCTGGGAACGCAAAATTCTGTGCATTTGAGGAAGGATTCATGCGTATTATGTTGTATTGGATAGATTTATGTGATTTGCGATACTTTGAAACTGCTCAGAATGTAGTAATTCTGACTTATTTCAAACTTCATATAACTGCAGATAGCGCTCTGAAACCATGAGATACGATGTTTTTGTCGATATATTCATACATATTATGAGGTCCTGAATAGAAATATGTACTTTTAGATTGTGAAAATCTGCGCGACAAAGCGTGATTCCGAATTATTCCAAAGTTTGTAAAACTGCAAGTAGCACTCTAAAAACACAGAATATGATGTATTTGGTGCTAGATTCTGCCATATAACGCATTTTTGAAGCAAAATCTTGCTTCTGAGCAGATTTACAGGGTCAAAAAATTTCTCAACGAGACTCAGAAAAAACGCTGATAACTCGCTGAAAACGCAAAATTTTTGTGCATTTGAGGATGGATTCATGCGTGTTATGTTGTATTGGATAGATTTATGTGATTTGCGATACATTGAAACTGCTCAGAATGTGGTAATTTTGACTTATTTCAAACTTCATATAACTGCAGATAGCGCTCTGGAAACACGAGATACGATGTTTTTGTCGATAGATTTATACATATTATGAGGTCCTGAATAGAAATATGTATTTTTTGATTGTGAAAATCTGCGCGGAAAAGCGTGATTTCGACTTATTTTAAAGTTTGTAAAACTGCAAATGGCACTCTAAAAACACTGAATATGATGTATTTGGTGCTAGATTCTGCCATATAACGCATTTTTGAAGCAAATTCTTACTTCTGAGCAGATTTACAGGATCCAAAATTTCTCAACGAGACTCAGAAAAAACGCTGATAACTCGCTGGGAACGCAAAATTTTGTGCATTTGAGGACGGATTCCTGCGTATTATGTTGTATTGGATAGATTTATGCGATTTGCGATACTTTGAAACTGCTCAGAATGTGGTAATTTTGACTTATTTCAAACTTTATATGACTGCAGATAGCGCTCTGAAAACACGAGATACGATGTTTTTGTCGAGAGATTCATACATATTATAAGGTCCTGATAGGACTAGACTTTTTGATTGTGGAATTCTGCGCGGCAAAGCATGATTCCGACTTATTCCAAAGTTTGTAAAACTGCAAATAGCACTCTAAAAACACGAAATATGATGTTTTTGGTGCTAGATTCTGCCATATAACGCATTTTTGAAGCAAAATCTTGCTTCTGAGCAGATTTACAGAAACAAAAATTTCTCAACGAGACTCAAAGAAAACGCTAATAACTCGCTGGGAACGCAAAATTCTGTGCATTTGAGGACGGATTTATGCGTATTATGTTGTATTGGATAGATTTATGTGATTTGCGATACTTTGAAACTGCTCAGAATGTGGTAATTTTGACTTATTTCAAACTTCATATAACTGCGGATAGCGCTCTGAAAACACATGATACGATGTTTTTGTCGATAGATTCATACATATTATGAGGTCCTGAATAGGAAAATGACCTTTTTGATTGTAAAAATCTGCGCGGAAAAGCGTGATTTTGACTTATTCCAAAGTTTGTAAAACTGCAAATAGCACTCTAAAAATACGAAATATGATGTATTTGATGCTATATTCTGCCATATCACGCATTTTTGAAGCAAAATCTTGCTTCTGAGCAGATTTACAGGATCAAAAATTTCTCAACGAGACTCAGACAAAACGCTGATAACTCGCTGGGAACGCAAAAATCTGTGCATTTGAGGACGGATTCATGCGTATTATGTTGTATTGGATAGATTTATGTGATTTGCGATACTTTGAAACTGCTCAGAATGTAGTAATTTTGACTTATTTCAAACTTCATATAACTGCAGATAGCGCTCTGGAAACACAAGATACGATGTTTTTGTCGATAGATTTATACATATCATGAAGTCCTGAATAGAAATATGTATTTTTTGATTGCAAAAATCTGCGCGGAAAAGCGTGATTTCGACTCATTTTAAAGTTTGTAAAACTGCAAATAGCACTCTGAAAACACTAAATATGATGTATTTGGTGCTAGATTCTGTCATATAACGCATTTTTGAAGCAAAATCTTACTTCTGAGCAGATTTACAGGATCAAAAATTTCTCAACGAGACTCAGAAAAAACGCTGATAACTCGCTAGGAACGCAAAATTTTGTGCATTTGAGGACGGATTCATGCGTATTATGTTGTATTGGATAGATTTATGCGATTTGCGATACTTTAAAACTGCTCAGAATGTGGTAATTTTGACTTATTTCAAACTTTATATAACTGCAGATAGCGCTCTGAAAACACAAGATACGATGTTTTTGTCGATAGATTTATACATATTATGGGGTCCTGAATAGAAACATGTACTTTTTGATTGTAAAAATCTGCGCGGAAAAGCGTGATTTAGACTTATTCCAAAGTTTGTAAAACTGCAAATAGCACTCTGAAAACTCGAAATATGATGTATTTGATGCTAGATTCTGCCATA
>CAXDIG010000027.1:2500-10000 GCA_963989225.1 Dromius quadrimaculatus
TCATGTGTCCTGCAGTTCACAAGTTGACGCGCAATTAGCTGCGTTCTTCATCGATCTGCGAACCAAGTGATCCACTGTTCAGGGTGATTTTATAAGCTTTTTATTTCTTTTTAATATAATATAATGTCTAATATAAAAAGCATTATTTATGTTATGTTTGATAGTTATAATAATTTATATATATGTCATTTTTTAATAGATACAATTCAAATAATAAGAACTTATAAATATTATGTAATTTTTATATTATTATTTTATACTGTAATATTTAGAATATAAAAACCACAATAATAAGTTCATCCATAATATTGTATTTTAAATATACATATATTATGACATATATATATTACACATAATTACTAATCAAACATATATTAGATAATCAAATTCACATGTCTATACATTATTCTTTTCTATAAATATATGTATATAATGTTTGCTATGATAATAATAATATTTTACTTGAATACGAACAATGCCTATTTGAGGTTATAATAAAATTCAAATGGATTTTTCTATAATATAATATAGTACCCATAAGAATTTTCTATAAATTTTTCATTGTTCTCAGTAAGAATAATCATTTCAAACATATAACATATAAAAAAAACATATTAAATGTATAGATATTTTTTTTTTTGTAAACCTCTTCCACAAAAAATATTACATTTTTGTTGTTCACAATCATTGTAAATTATTTGGTTTGGGCGATAGAATCCTTTACGACCCACGTATAATGAAACATATAAATATAATATATAAGTATTTATAACTTATATATTTTTATGTTATAATATATATGTTTATTACACTTCCGTAACATATAAAAATATCATAAATAATAATATTTAAGCATATTATAAATATATCCATCTATTTTCAATTATGAAAAATATAGATAAATAATGCTTTTTAATATAATAGATATTGGTTACGTAGGTACCCAAAATACCAAAATATTTTTTACTTGTTTGCTCATAATATTAACAATACTAAAATGAATATAGTATCATAAAATAATTATATAATTCATTTAGTATTTAATATAAGCAAAATATATATTTTTTATTTAAATATATAAAGATACCATATATTAATATATTGTATAATGGTGTAAATACATAATATGATAGAATATTTTACAACCATATACTTTTTCATAAGAATGGTAAAATATATTTAAAATATATAATAATAAAAAAAAAAAGAAAACCTTTCATAAAATAAATATATAACATATTATTAATTATATGTATGAAAGGAAAGAAAAAATTTATTATAAATTTAATTTTTCTTTTTGATATATTTTTGTATTAGTAAATATAATACATAAATAAGGATTTGGTATAAAATATAAGTATTAACTAATATTTAATACGTTAATGATCCTTCCGCAGGTTCACCTACGGAAACCTTGTTACGACTTTTACTTCCTCTAAATAATCAAGTTTGGTCATCTTCCCAGCGACATCGGTAATGTCGAAACATCACCGCGTACCAGTCCGAAGACCTCACTAAATCATTCAATCGGTAGTAGCGACGGGCGGTGTGTACAAAGGGCAGGGACGTAATCAACGCGAGCTTATGACTCGCGCTTACTGGGAATTCCTCGTTCATGGGGAATAATTGCAAGCCCCAATCCCTAGCACGAAGGAGGTTCAGCGGGTTACCCGGACCTTTCGGCCAGGGAAGACACGCTGATTCCTTCAGTGTAGCGCGCGTGCGGCCCAGAACATCTAAGGGCATCACAGACCTGTTATTGCTCAATCTCGTGCGGCTAGAAGCCGCCTGTCCCTCTAAGAAGAATTATATGTACGCCAGTAGTAAAAACCACAAACTCCCGCCCACCACACACCAACCAAACACCGAAATGCTGGAGATGTGCAGTAAAGAAACGAGAGATGTGAGCCTTCGAGATACTGGTAAGTGAAACGTCTATTTAGTAGGCTAGAGTCTCGTTCGTTATCGGAATTAACCAGACAAATCGCTCCACCAACTAAGAACGGCCATGCACCACCACCCACTGAATCAAGAAAGAGCTCTCAATCTGTCAATCCTTCCAGTGTCTGGGCCTGGTGAGGTTTCCCGTGTTGAGTCAAATTAAGCCGCAGGCTCCACTCCTGGTGGTGCCCTTCCGTCAATTCCTTTAAGTTTCAGCTTTGCAACCATACTTCCCCCGGAACCCAAAAGCTTTGGTTTCCCGAAAGCTGCCCGCCAAGTCATCGGAGGAACTTTGGCGGATCGCTAGCTGGCATCGTTTATGGTCAGAACTAGGGCGGTATCTGATCGCCTTCGAACCTCTGACTTTCGTTCTTGATTAATGAAAACATTTTTGGCAAATGCTTTCGCTTTAGTCCGTCTTGCGACGATCCAAGAATTTCACCTCTAACGTCGCAATACGAATGCCCCCACCTGTCCCTATTAATCATTACCTTGGGGTTCCGAAAACCAACAAAATAGAACCAAGGTCCTGTTCCATTATTCCATGCACTAATTATTCAGGCATTAATTAGCCTGCTTTGAGCACTTTAATTTGTTCAAAGTAAACGTGCCGGCCCGCCTCGACACTCAATTAAGAGCACCGCGACAGGATTTATAAGTCGGATGTGCAAAAGACCGAAATCTCTCACTTACATCCACCGGCAGGACGTCCCACAATCATGCCAGTTAGCACCGCGGGCGGTGAACCGACAGTGCGGGACACAAATTCAACTACGAGCTTTTTAACCGCAACAACTTTAATATACGCTATTGGAGCTGGAATTACCGCGGCGGCTGGCACCAGACTTGCCCTCCAATTGGTCCTTGTTAAAGGATTTAAAGTGTACTCATTCCGATTACGGGGCCTCGGATGAGTCCCGTATCGTTATTTTTCGTCACTACCTCCCCGTGCCGGGAGTGGGTAATTTGCGCGCCTGCTGCCTTCCTTGGATGTGGTAGCCGTTTCTCAGGCTCCCTCTCCGGAATCGAACCCTGATTCCCCGTTACCCGTTACAACCATGGTAGGCGCAGATCCTACCATCGACAGTTGATAAGGCAGACATTTGAAAGATGCGTCGCCGGTACAAGACCATGCGATCAGCATAAAGTTATTCAGATTCACCATTTATTGAGCGACGAACGATAACGCCTAAACGCTACCGACGCCGATTGGTTTTGATCTAATAAAAGCACTCCTTCCGTCTCCGGTCAGAGCTCTGTTTGCATGTATTAGCTCTAGAATTACCACAGTTATCCAAGTAATTGTGGTACGATCTAAGGAACCATAACTGATTTAATGAGCCTTTCGCGGTTTCACTTTAATATAGTTTGTACTTAGACATGCATGGCTTAATCTTTGAGACAAGCATATGACTACTGGCAGGATCAACCAGGGAACTGTTTTATATATTATTTATATAAAAATAAGTATATATTTATTAATAACAGTTCAAGAAAATATAATAAAATATTTTCTATATTTATAACATAGTATAAATTTATAAGAGTTTACAGTCTACAAAATATTGCAGACAACTAGTCACACATTTGACTAATAATATATAAGAGTTTACAGTCTACAAAATTTATTGCAGACAACTGGTCACACAATTGACCAAAATTTACGGGTCATAATGTCCCAAATATATTTCATTTGATATCACTTTACTCTTTATAAAATTCATCGCTAGATAAATTAGCGTCTTTGTAAAAATAACGTATTATTGTTTATTTTTCTACTATTAAAAAAATAGTTTAAATAAACATATTCTCACTCGGTATGTTGTAAGTTGTTGTAAATTACCTATAATAGAACTTATAGGATTTTTTTATTTTATATTATTTGCATAAGAGTCATACGTATGAAAACGTTCACCCGCAAATATGCTGTTGACCACGCCATATTTCAGGAAAAACAAAAAATAACCATATAATATAATTTTTATAATTATTATTCTTCCTGAGATATGCCTTATATATATAAAAAATATATAATTTAACGTGTTAGGATTAACGTGCGTAAGTCAGTGGACGTATATCCTGTTACACAATAATAATATAAAAGCCAAATATAAATTCAATAAGCGAATGTTCCATTATTATATTATAAATATTATTCGCAATATAATTATTTGCTTCATATTATATAAATAATTTAATGTGTTAAGATGTATCTCGTACGTAAGTATTATTATATAATGATACATCCCATATTACACAAAATACTACATTTTCTTTTATAATAATATAATAATATATATATTTAGTATTTTTTATTTTTAATATGGTAGTAATAATAGATGATGAAATATTCAATAAAATATGTTACTTGTTGCTAACTAGATTGCGAAAAGCTTTCGGAAAGAAATATTATTTCATTCTTACTAACCTCTACCAACAGACACAACATTTCACATATATAATCAAAGAACCCTCCGGATAATATTTCACTCCTACTAAGTTCCCTGTATCCATAAATTCAACATGATATCACTACCATAATAATAATAATTATTATATCATGTATGTAGGGGATACATAAATAGTGAGCCAGAACATATAGGATATAGATATCATCATCAAAATATATAAATCCATTAATTCTGTTAATGTTAGATATGTATAAATAAATACCACAACAAAACTCACTCCACAAAGCATAATATTCCATTATTAAAATTTAAATATATAAATATGATTTGTGTTATCGCATCAAGTAATATAATAAAATAATATATATAAGATAAATATACTTGATACTAGATGATACGTAGGTATTGACATGAAAATATAGATTAAATAAAGAAAATTTATATTATAATAATTTCATAACCTACTAGCTGTAATGTGAACTCATATATGAACATAATTTATAAAAATATATATATCTTGAACATTTGAGTTACACAGCTATCATCCTATAATACATATCAGGTCAAATTTGACACAAAAATACTTATCATCACGGTAACATATATAATACCGGTAGGTAATGGATAGGTGGCCGATAAAATATCCAAATTATATTTTAACCCTTGTAATGAATTGACAACCATAAATTAACACTATATATATATATATATATATATATATATATAATATATGACAATATAAAATCTTTTAATATTTTTATATCGTCAAATAATATATATGAAAATTTTTTTATTATTCGACACTATAAAACTATTTTTATTAATTTTGTTAAAATTTCACTAATTCAAGTAATATTATGGATTTATATAATTTATTTTGTACCCAAATATCTATATTCACAAATATTATCGACACTATAAAATTATGCAAAAACATTTACAACATACTTACCTTATAGTACAAACCATGTCATATTTGACCCAAAAATTATTGAAGCTACGGTAAAATATTTTATACTGGCGTTCAATGATTAGGTTGCCAATAAAATATCAAATATACACCAAATTTATTTGATAATATGAAATATAAATTAAATTTTTTTTTTTTCCAATTGAAATTTTATATCGTCACATAAAATATCACAATTTAAAATTAATAATAATTCAAATTTTACATCGTCAAATAGTATTCAAAACAAATTGACTGAATAAAATTTTTTTAAAACATATACTTACCTTATAGTACAAACCATGTCATATTTGACCCAAAAATTATTGAAGCTACGGTAAAATATATTATACCGGCGATCAATGGTCAGGTTACCGATAGAAAATCAATTATACACTAATTTATTTGCATTTATTAGTATTTTACATCGTTAAATTAAATTTTTACCTATTTGACGATATAAAATTTTTTTTAATTTTACATCGTCATATTATTTATTCATTATGATTTGACGATATAAAATTTTTTTTAATTTTACTTCGTCATATATTGAGATGACAATGTAAAATAAAATTTATCAAAATTTTACATCGTCAATTTAAGTTTTTAACGATTTGACGATATAAAATTTCTTTTTAATTTTACATCGTCATATAGTGAAATGACAATATAAAAAAAATCATTTAGAATTTCACATCGTCAAATTGAATTCATAATGATTTGACGATGTAAAATTTTTTCTTATTTTACATCGTCATATATTGAAATGACAATGTAAAATAAAATTTATTAATATTTTACATCGTCTATTTGAGTTTTTAACGATTTGACGATATAAAATTTTTTTTTATTTTACATCGTCATATAGTGAAATGACAATGTAAAAAAAATTATTCAAAATTTTACATCGTCAAATTGAATTCATTATGATTTGACGATATAAAATTTTTTTTAATTTTACTTCGTCATATATTGAGATGACAATGTAAAATAAAATTTATGAATATCTTACATCGTCAAATTGAATTTCCAACGATTTGACGATATAAAATTTTTTTTGTATTTTACATCGTCATGTAGTGTGAAATGACAATGTAAAAAAGATCATTTATAATTTTACATCGTCATACATTGAAATGACAATGTAAAATAAAATTTATCAATATTTTACATCGTCAAATTGAATTTTTGATGATTTGACGATATAAAATCTTTTTTAATTTTACATCGTCATATAGTGAAATGACAATGTAAAAAAATTATTCAAAATTTTACATCGTCAAATTGAATTCATTAGATTTGACGATATAAAATTTTTTTTAATTTTACTTCGTCATATATTGAGATGACAATGTAAAATAAAATTTATGAATATCTTACATCGTCAAATTGAATTTCCAACGATTTGACGATATAAATTTTTTTTTTATTTTACATCGTCATGTAGTGTGAAATGACAATGTAAAAAAGATCATTTATAATTTTACATCGTCATACATTGAAATGACAATGTAAAATAAAATTTATCAATATTTTACATCGTCAAATTGAATTTTTGATGATTTGACGATATAAAATCTTTTTTAATTTTACATCGTCGTATAGTGAAATGACAATGTAAAAAAAAAAAAAAAAATATTTTATATTTTACATCGTCAAATTGAATTCATAATGATTTGACGATATAAACATATCTCAATAGGAATTTTACATCGTCAAATAGTATATGAAAACATATATTTCCAGTTTACACACAATACGTTCATCAAACCATTGGTTGCGATAGAGATATTTGGGAAAATACAAAAAAAAATTTTGGGCTTTTTTTTAACTATCATGTAAATTATAATTGTCTCAAATGTAATATAAGTAGTCATAAACAACACTCTTTACCTATACACCTTCACTTTTACTCACATGCATTATAATTATATGTATATTTTCAATATACACATAATACGGTCAACAAGCCATTGCTTGCGATAAAGATATTTGGGAAAATATAGAATATTTTTTCTCTTCTCTTTTTAAATTTAATTTTTATAAAAATTATTATTGTTTCAAAAGTAATATTAGTAGTTATAAACACACACTTTACCCGTTCAGCTTAACTTATTTCACATGCATATTATACATCAATTTTCAATATACACACAATATTGGTCAACGCTCCATTGCTTGCGATAAAGATATTTGGGA
>CAXDIG010000027.1:15000-17500 GCA_963989225.1 Dromius quadrimaculatus
CGCATGTCTTAGGATTTCCGATAAAATGTGGACATTATTGAAACATCCATTTTCGGCTGTAAAGCCCTTCTGTCTTTTATTTGTGGTTACCTTGTTCCGAAGCTTCTTGTCGATAATTCCCCAATAAACTCGACTAAGATAAGAGGAGATGGTCACCGGGCGATAACTGCCAGCGTCATCCACCGGCTTCCCCTCCTTTAGCAACAGAGTGGTACGATTCTCCCTCCAAGCGGTTGGCTGTTTACCGCATGTCATTATAAAATTAAAGAATAGCTGGAGGAAGAATTTTGAGTGCTTCGCTTTAATGTCTCCTTTGGTGATGCCATCGGGACCAGCGGCACTTTTTTTGTTCATCCTGGCGAAACGTTGACTCACTTCCAGGACGGTAACTGGTGAGAGAGTAACATTGAGCTGGGGAGCTTGGTCCCCGTCGCCAGGATCAGGAATCTGTATATTCGGTGAATGTCCCCATAAACCGTCATACAATTCCTTTATCTCGTCTACTTTTAGGGTTGGGCTATGACCCTGGACAATGAAGTCATCACCGTCTCTCACACATTTAGCTAGAAGCCCTGGGTCCTGCCGAAACAAGTCCTGGGTCCTAGCATAAATGTATTTTTTCCGCGCGGGCTTACCGCCTCCGCGCTTTCTTTTTCGTTTAAGAGGGGCAGTCCTGCCTCCCAGAATGTACGCTTGTAAAGATTCGTACATCCGGTCAACAGTATCCTGGTCTGCTTCCCCCTTTTGGACTCCTGCATAGTCCATAGCCCCTAGGAGCGTTTGTAATAATAGCCTCGCTTTGTCATTCAGTTTTTCTGGAATTTCGAGTGCCTGAAGCACATCGCACACCATGCCTTCAACCCACTCAGTGTGTTGTTCGTAGTAAGGCGAAGCGTCTGTAACCACCAGAGCCGGTATCCTATTAGCGGTTGGTGTCGGAGGCCTCTGCCCTTCGGGAGTCGTCATCTCCCGAACCTCCTCGATAGCTGGAGCATGGACACACTGCTCCGGCGCTATCCTACTGAGAGCTCTCTCAGCTTTGTCCTTGAGCTCTCGTCTTTTTTGCCTGATTTGTTCAGTAGTGCGGCCTCTAAGCTGCTTGGCAATTTCTATATTGATAAACCGTGTACGTTTATGCACTTTCACTAGGTGGAGGAGTAGAGTGCACTCCTCCTCCGTCCAGGCGCCCTCGTGCCTGGGCCTTCTAACGTGTCTTTCTTTGTTCACCCGTGTCTGAGCTATGCGAGCTTCGTTTCTAGCCTTCGGGTGCCGATGTCTATGATGTTGAGACAGGCCCCTTGACGTTTTGAAGCTTAGCTCGCATAGTGCACAGGCAAACTCCAGTTCATCAACTGCAGTTTCTCTTCCTTTGCACTTTGATATGTGTATCAAAGTGCTATTCTTCCCATTTCTACGTCCGCACCGCTCACAGCTGAAAAGCAATGTTGTCTCTCTGTGACGCTGCGCGTAATGTTTTTCAATTCCACGTGCGTCCAAGTAAAGCGAGCGGTTGCCAGACTGTAGACAGGTAGGGCAGAGGGTGTGCTCCCAGGGGAGAGTGACTATCGCCATATCGTTTTCCAGATATGCTCTCCCCTCACCCATCTCTATTTCCACCACCGGGTCGTTCCCGGCCGTCGCCCCCTGTCTCACGGAGTGCAGTTGGGGTCCTTCTGCACTCTGTTCGTCGTCCAAAAACGATGCCATTCCGTTATCAATGTCACTTCTCTCAAGTCGACGGGATCTCAAGTGACGGGAGACCCCGCAGTCCGAGGCTTCGCTATAATTTTCTTGTGCGAGTACCATGAGAGTCGTTGGGGTGCAAGCCCAACAACAATTCGCCAATTTTGTCCCATTGTGTTATGTGGGAAATATATTCTCGAGCGTCGAAGTCGCTCTGGGATTACCCTCATTAAGGTGTTGCTGAGGGCTGGAGATTATAAATGAGCTAAAAACTCTCTCCTGAGAATCATTTCCTTTCCATTTGCTACCATTTTGCCCAAGTTGTTGACATGAGAGCAGAGGTAGAGTTTTCGGATGATACTTAATTGCATCATCCAATGGGCATGCCCTTGGCAAGCTCTATACCAAGGGCTTAGAGAAGGAATAGCTTGTGACCTTCTCTATGAAAACTCATTCATAGGTGACGTAGGGTCTACCACCTCTCCGGTGCTCAGAATCTTAGATGTAATTCTAATAGTGATTCTGAGCTTGTTCGATCCGTCAGCAGTTAGCTTAAGTCAGCGCCACCACGAGAAGGTTGCTGTCCGGTCTAAGGTATAACTACCCCTGCGATAGAATCGCTTCGGTCCCGGGCTCTTATAGCCCAGGAGGAGGCCATGACTCTTGGGAGAGTCACAGCTACCAGCTGGGATGTGTGGGTCTACCAAACCAATATTGGGGCCACACGCCATGCCGGGGCACAATATTTTCATATTGTACTGTGTCCGGGTGTACTGGGAATTTCGCTTCAACTAGGCAAGCCTAGACAGGCGTACAT
>CAXDIG010000028.1:0-49680 GCA_963989225.1 Dromius quadrimaculatus
TTCAGGAACTCATAATATGTATGAATCCATCAACAAAAACATCATATCTCGTGTTTTCAGAGCGCTATCTGAAGTTATATGAAGTTTGACATAAGTCAAAATTACCACATTCTCAGCAGTTTCGAAGTATCGCAAATCACATAAATCTGTCCAATACAACATAATACGCATAAATCTGTCCTCAAATGCACAAAATTTTGCGTTTCCAGCGAGTTATCAGCGTTTTTTCTGAGTTTCGTTGAGAAATTTTTGATTCTGTGAATCTGCTCAGAAGCAAGATTTTGCTTCAGAAATGCGTTATATGGCAGAATCTAGCACCAAATACATCATATTTCGTGTTTTTTAGAGTTCTATTCGCAGTTTACAAACTTTGGGATAAGTCGAAATCACGTTTTTCCGGGCAGATTTTCACAATCAAAAAGTTCATATTCCCATTCAGGAACTTATAATATGTATGAATCCATCAACAAAAACATCATATCTTGTGTTTTCAGAGCGCTATCTGCAGTTATATGAAGTTTAAAATAAGTCAAAATTACCACATTCTCAGCGGTTTCAAAGTATCGCAGATCACATAAATCTATCCAATACAACATAATACGCATGAATCTGTCCTCAAATGCACAAAATTTTGCGTTTCCAGCGAGTTATCAGCGTTTTTTCTGAGTTTCGTTGAGAAAATTTTGATTCCGTAAATCTGCTCAGAAGCAAGATTTTGCTTTAGAAATGCGTTATATGGCAGAATCTAGCACCAAATACATCATATTTCGTGTTTTTAGAGTGCTATTCGCAGTTTTACAAACTTTGGAATAAGTCGAAATCACGCTTTTCCGGGCAGATTTTCACAATCAAAAAGTTCATATTTCTATTCAGGAACTCATAATATGTATGAATCCATCAACAAAAACATCATATCTCGTGTTTTCAGAGCGCTATCTGCAGTTATATGAAGTTTGAAATAAGTCAAAATTACCACATTCTCAGCAGTTTCAAAATATCGCAAATCACATAAATCTATCCAATACAACATAATACGCATGAATCTGTCCTCAAATGCACAAAATTTTGCGTTTCCAGCGAGTTATCAGCGTCTTTTCTGAGTTTCGTTGAGAAATTTTTGATTCTGTAAATCTGCTCAGAAGCAAGATTT
Organism: Dromius quadrimaculatus; assembly: GCA_963989225.1. NCBI lineage: Eukaryota > Metazoa > Arthropoda > Insecta > Coleoptera > Carabidae > Dromius > Dromius quadrimaculatus. Next base: position 1,151 of record CAXDIG010000028.1, read on the forward strand.
TGCTTCAGAAATGCGTTATATGGCAGAATCTAGCACCAAAAACATCATATTTCGTGTTTTTAGAGTGCTATTCGCAGTTTCAAACTTTGGAATAAGTCGAAATCACGCTCTCCCGGGCAGATTTTCACAATCAAAAAGTTCATATTCCTATACAAGAACTCATCATATGTATGAATCCATTAACAGAAACATCATATCTCGTGTTTCAGAGCGCTATCTGCAGTTATATGAAGTTTGAAATGAGTCAAAACTACCACATTCTCAGCGGTTTCAAAGTATCGCAAATCACATAAATCTGTCCAATACAACATAATACGCATGAAACTGTCCTCAAATGCACAAAATTTTGCGTTTCCAGCGAGTTATCAGCGTTTTTTCTGAGTTTCGTTGGGAAATTTTTGATTCTGTAAATCTGCTCAGAAGCAAGATTTTGCTTTAGAAATGCGTTATATGACAGAATCTAGCACCAAATACATCATATTTCGTGTTTTTAGAGAGCTATTCGCAGTTTCACAAACTTTGGAATAAGTCGAAATCATGCTTTTCCGGGCAGATTTTCACAATCAAAAAGTTCATATACCTATACAAGAACTCATCATATGTATGAATACATCAACAAAAACATCATATCTCGTGTTTTCAGAGCGCTATCTGCAGTTATATGAAGTTTGAAATAAGTCAAAATTACCACATTCTCAGCGATTTCAAAGTATCGCAAATCACATAAATCTATCCAATACAACATAATACGCATGAATCTGTCCTCAAATGCACAAAATTTTGCGTTTCCAGCGAGTTATCAGCGTTTTTTCTGAGTTTCGTTGAGAAATTTTTGATCCTGTAAATCTGCTCAGAAGCAAGATTTTGCTTCAGAAATGCTGTATATGGCAGAATCTAGCACCAAATACATCATATTTCGTGTTTTAAAAGTGCTATTCGCAGTTTTACAAACTTTGGAATAAGTCGTAATCACGCTTTTCCGGGCAGATTTTCACAATCAACTCATAATATGTATGAATCCATCAACAAAAACATCATATCTCGTGTTTTCAGAGCGCTATCTGCAGTTATATGAAGTTTGAAATAAGTCAAAATTACCACATTCTCAGCGGTTTCAAAGTATCGCAAATCACATAAATCTTATCCAATACAACATAATACGCATGAATCTGTCTTCAAATGCACAAAATTTTTGCGTTTCCAGCGAGTTATCAGCGTTTTTTCTGAGTTTCGTTGAGATATTTTTGATTCTGTAAATCTGCTCAGAAGCAAGATTTTGCTTCAGAAATGCGTTATATGGCAGAATCTGGCACCAAATACATCATATTTCGTGTTTTTGGAGTGCTATTCGCAGTTTTACAAACTTTGGACTAAGTCGAAATCACGCTTTTCCGGGCAGATTTTTACAATCAAAAAGTTCATATTCCCATTCAGGAACTCATAATATGTATGAATCCATCAACACAAACATCATATCTTGTGTTTTCAGAGCGCAATCTGCAGTTATATGAAGTTTGAAATCAGTCAAAATTACCACATTCTCAGCAGTTTCAAAGTATCGCAAATCACATAAATCTATACAATACAACATAATACGCATGAATCTGTCCTCAAAGCACAAAATTTTTCGTTTCCAGCGAGTTATCAGCGTTTCTTCTGAGTTTCCGTTGAGAAAATTTTTGATTCTGTAAATCTGCTCAGAAGCAAGATTTTGCTTCAGAAATGCGTTATATGGCAGAATCAAGCACCAAAATACATCAATATTTCGTGTTTTTATGAGTGGCTATTTGCTCGCAGTCTACAAACTTTGGAATAAAACGAAATCACGCTTTTCCGGGCAGATTTTTACAATCAAAAAGTTCATATTCCTATTCAGGAACTTGAATATGTATGAATCCATCACAAAAACATCATATCTCGTGTCTCAGAGCGCTATCTGCAGTTATATGAAGTTTGGAATAAGTCAAAATTACCACATTCTCAGCGGTTCCAAAGTATCTCAAATCACATAAATCTATCCAATACAACATAATACGCATGAATCCGTCCTCAAATGCACAAAATTTTGCGTTCCCAGCGAGTTATCAGCGTTTTTTCTGAGTTTAGTTGAGAAATTTTTGATTCTGTAAATCTGCTCAGAAGCAAGATTTTGCTTCAGAAATGCGTAATATGGCAAAATCTAACACCAAATACATCATATTTCGTGATTTCAGAGTGCTATTCGCAGTTCTACAAACTTTGGAATAAGTCGAAATCACGCTTTTCCGGGCAGATTTTCACAATCAAAAAGTTCATATTCCTATTCAGGAACTCATAATATGTATGAATCCATCAACAAGAACATCATATCTCGTTGTTTTCAGAGCGCTATCTGCAGTTATATGAATTTTGAAATAAGTCAAAATTACCACATTCTCAGCAGTTTCAGAGTATCGCAAATCATCATAAATCTATCCAATACAACATAATACGCATGAATCTGTCCTCAAATGCACATAATTTTGCGTTTCCAGCGAGTTATCAGCGTTTTTTCTGAGTTTCGTTGAGAAATTTTTTGTTTCTGTAAATCTGCTCAGAAGCAAGATTTTGCTTTAGAAATGCGTTATATTGCAGAATCTTGCACCAAATACATCATGATCGTGTGTTTTTAGAGTGCTATCCGCAGGTTTTACTAACTTTGGAATAAGTCATCATATCTCGTGTTTTCAGAGCGCTATCTGAAGTTATATGGAGTTTGAAATAAGTCAAAATTACCACATTCTCAGCGGTTTCAAAGTATCGCAAATACAATAAATCTATCCAATACAACATAATACGAATGAATCCGTCCTCAACTGCACAAAATTTTGCGTTTCCAGCGAGTTATCCAGCGTTTTTTCTGAGTTTCGTTGAGAAATTTTTGATTCTGTAAATCTGCTCAGAAGCAAGATTTTGCTTCAGAAATGCGTTATATGGCAGAATCTAGCGCAAATACATCATATCCGTGTTTTTAGAGTTCTATTCGCTGTTTACAAACTTTGAAATAAGTCGAAATCACGCTTTTCCGGGCAGATTTTCCACAATCAAAAAGTTCATATTCCTATTCAGGAACTCACAATATGTATGAATCCATCAACAAAAAACATCATATCTCGTGTTTTCAGAGCGCTATCTGCAGTTAGATGAAGTTTGAAATAGTCAAAATTACCACATTCTCATCAGTTTCAAAGTATCGCAAATCATATAAATCTATCCAATACAACATAATACGCATGAATCTGTCCTCAAATGCACAAAATTTTGCGTTTTCCAGCGAGTTATCAAGCGTTTTTTCTGAGTTTCGTTGAGAAATTTTTGATTCTGTAATCTGCTCAGAAGCAAGATTTTGCTTCAGAATGCGTTATATGGCAGAATCAAGCACCCAAATACATCATATTTCGTGGTTTAAGAGTGCTATTCGCAGTTTTACAAACTTTGGAATAAGTCGAAATCACGCTTTTCCGGGCAGATTTTCACAATCAAAAAATTCCATATTCCTATTCAGGAACTCATAATATGTATTAATCCATCAACAAAAACATCATATCTCGTGTTTTCAGAGCACTATCTGAAGTTATATGAAGTTTGAAATGAGTCAAAATTACCACATTCTCAGCGGTTTTCAAAGTATCGCAAACCACATGAATCTATCAATACAATATAATACGCATGAATCTGTCCTCAAATGCACAAAATTTTGCGTTTCCAGCGAGTTATCAGCGTTTTTTCTGAGTTTCGTTGAGAAATTTTTGATTCTGTAAATCTGCTCAGAAGCAAGATTTTGCTTCAGAATGCGTTATATAGCAGAATCAGCACCAAATACATCATATTTCGTGTTTGTAGAGTGCTATTCGCAGTTTTACAAACTTTGGAATAAGTCGAAATCACGCTTTTCCGGGCTGATTTTCACAATCAAGAAATTCATATTCCTATTCAGGAACTCATAATATGTATGGATCCATCAACAAAAACAGCATATCTCGTGTTTTCAGAGCGCTATCTGCAGTTATATGAAGTTTGAAATAAGTCAAAATTACCACATTCTCAGCAGTTTCAAAGTATCGCAAATCACAAAAATCTATCAAATACAACATAATACGCATGAATCTGTCCTCAAATGCACAAAATTTTGCGTTTCCAGCGAGTTATCAGCGTTTTTTTCTGAGTTTCGGTTGAGAAATTTTTGATTCTGTAAATCCGCTCAGAAGCAAGATTTTGCTTCAGAAATGCGTATATGGCAGAATCTGGCACCAAATACATTATATTTCGTGTTTTTAGAGTGCTATTCGCAGTTTCACAAACTTTGGAATAAGTCGAAATCACGCTTTTCCGGGCAGATTTTCACAATCAAAAAGTTCATATTCCTATTCAGGAACTCATAATATGTATGAATCCATCAACAAGAACAGCATATCTCGTGTTTTCAGAGCGCTATCTGCAGTTATATGAAGTTTGAAATAAGTCAAAATTACCACATTCTCATCAGTTTCAAAGTATCGCAAATCATATAAATCTATCCAATACAACATAATACGCATGTATCTGTCCTCAAATGCACAAAATTTTGCGTTTCCAGCGAGTTATCAGCGTTTTTTTTGAGTTTCGTTGAGAAATTTTTGATTCTGTAAATCTGCTCAGAAGCAAGATTTTGCTTCAGAAATGCGTCAAATAGCAGAATCAGCACCAAATACATCATATTTCGTGTTTGTAGAGTGCTATTCGCAGTTTTACAAACTTTGGAATAAATCGAAATCACGCTTTTCCGGGCTGATTTTCACAATCAATGAAATACATATTCCTATTCAGGAACTCATAATATGTATGGATCCATCAACAAAAACAGCATATCTCGTGTTTTCAGAGCGCTATCTGCAGTTATATGAAGTTTGAAATAAGTCAAAATTACCACATTCTCAGCAGTTTCAAAGTATCGCAAATCACATAAATCTATCCAATACAACATTAATACGCCATGAATCTCTCCTCAAATGCACTAAAATTTTGCGTTTCCAGCGAGTTATCAGCGTTTTTTCTGAACTTCGTTGAGAAATTTTTTGATTCTGTAAATCTGCTCAGAAGCAAGATTTTGCTTCAGAAATGCGTTATATGGCAGAATCTGGCACCAAATACATTATATTTCGTGTTTTGTAGAGTGCTATTCGCAGTTTTACAAACTTTGGAATAAGTCGAAATCACGGCTATTCCGGGCAGATTTTCATAATCAAAAAGTTCATATTCCTATTCAGGAACTCATAATATGTATGAATCCATCAACAAGAACAGCATACCTCGTGTTTTCAGAGCGCTATCTGCAGTTATATGAAGTTTGAAAATAAGTCAAAATTACCACATTCTCGTCAGTTTCAAAGTATCGCAAATCATATAAATCTATCCAATACAACATAATACGCATGAATCTGTCCTCAAATGCACAAAAATTTTGCGTTTCCAGCGAGTTATCAGCGTTTTTTCTGAGTTTCGTTGAGAAATTTTTTGATTCTGTAAATCTGCTTAGAAGCAGATTTTGCTTCAGAAATGCGTTTTATGGCAGAATTCTAGCACCAAATACATCATATTTCGTGTTTTTTAGAGTGCTATTCGGAGTTTTACAACTTTGAAATAAGTCGAAAAATCACGCTTTTCCGGGCAGATTTTCACAATCAAAAAATTCATATTCCCTATCAGGAACTCATAATATGTATTAATCCATCAACAAAAACATCATATCTCGTGTTTTCAGAGCACTATCTGAAGTTATATGAAGTTTGAAATGAGTCAAAATTACCACATTCTCAGCGGTTTCAAAGTATCGCAAACCACATGAATCTATCCAATACAATATAATACGCATGAATCTGTCCTCAAATACACAAAATTTTGCGTTCCAGCGAGTTATCAGCGTTTTTCTGAGTTTCGTTGAGAAATTTTTGATTCTGTAAATCTGCTCAGAAGCAAGATTTTGCTTCAGAAATGCGTTATATAGCAGAATCAGCAACCAAATACATCATATTTCGTGTTTTATTAGGAGTGCTGTTCGCAGTTTTACAAACTTTGGAATATGTCGGAATCACGCTTTTCCGGGGCAGACTTTCACAATCAAAAAGTTCATATTCCTATTCAGGAACTCATAATATGTATGAATCCATCAACAAAAACAGCATATCTTGTGTTTTCAGAGGCGCTATCTGCAGTTATATGAAGTTTGAAATAAGTCAAAATTACCACATTCTCAGCAGTTTCAAAGTTCCGCAAATCATATAAATCTATCCAATACAACATAAACGCATGAATCTGTCCTCAAATGCACAAAATTTAGCGTTTCCAGCGAGTTATCAGCGTTTTTTCTAAGTTTCGTTGAGAAATTTTTGATTCTGTAAATCTGCTTAGAAGCAAGATTTTGCTTCAGAAATGCGTTATATGGCAGAATCTAGCACCATATACATCATATTTCGTGTTTTTAGAGTGCTATTCGCAGTTTTTACAAACTTTGGAATAAGTCGAAATCACGATTTTCCAGGCAGATTTTCACAATCAAAATAGTTCTATTCCTATTCAGGAACTCATAATATGTATAAATTCATCAACAAAACATCATATCTCGTGTTTTCAGAGCGCTATCTGCAGTTATATGAAGTTGAAATAAGTCAAAATTGCCACATTCTCAGCGGTTTCAAAGTATCGCATATCACATAAATCTATCAATACAGCAAAATACGCATGAATCCGTCCTCAAATGCACAAAATTTTGCGTTTCCAGCGAGTTATCAGCGTTTCTTCTGAGTTTCGCTGAGAATTTTTTGATTCTGTAAATCTGCTCAGAAGCAAGATTTTGCTTCAGAAATGCGTTATATGGCAGAATCTGGGCAACAAATACATCATATTTCGTGTTTTTAGAGTGCTGTTCGCAGTTTACAAACTTTGGAATAAGTCTAAATCACGCTTTTTCGGGCAGATTTTCTCAATCAAAAAGTTCATATTCCTATATAGGAACTCATAATATGTATGAATCCATCAACAAAAACATCATATCTCGTGTTTTCAGAGCGCTTTCTGAAGTTATATGAAGTTTGAAATAAGTCAAAATTACCACATTCTCAGCGGTTTCAAAGTTTCGCGCATCACATAAATCTGTCCAATACAACATAATACGCATGAATCCGTCCTCAAATGCACAAAATTTTGCGTTTCCAGCGGAGTTATCAGCGTTTTTTCTGAGTTTCGTTGAGAAATTTTTGATTCTGAAAATCTGCTCAGAAGCAAGATTTTGCTTCAGAAATGCGTTATATGGCAGAATCTAGCACCAATACATCATATCTTGTGTTTTTTAGAGTGCTATTCGCAGTTTTACAAACTTTGGAATAAGTCGAAATCACGCTTTCCGGGCAGATTTTCACAATCAAAAAGTCATATTCCCATTCAGGAACTCATAATATGTATGAATTCCATCAACAAAAACAACATATCTCGTGTTTTCAGAGCGCTATCTGAAGTTATATGAAGTTTGAAATAAGTCAAAACTACCACATTCTCAGCGGTTTCAAAGTATCGCAAACCACATAATCTATCCAATACAATATAATACGCATGAATCTGTCCTCAAATGCACAAAATTTTGCGTTCCAGCGAGTTATCAGCGTTTTTTCTGTTTCGTTGAGGAATTTCTGATTCTGTGAATCTGCTCAGAAGCAAGATTTTGCTTAAGAAATGCGTTATATGGCAGAATCTAGCATCAAATACATCATATTTCGTTTTTTTTTAGAGTGCTATTCGCAGTTTCACAACTTTGGAATAAGTCGAGATCACGCTTTTCAGGCAGAATTTCACAATCAAAAAAGTTCATATTCCTATTCAGGAACTCATAATATGTATGAATCCATCAACAAAATCATCATATCTCGTGTTTTCAGAGCGCTATCAGCAGTTATATGAAGTTTGAAATAAGTCAAAATTACCACATTTTCAGCAGTTTCAAAGTATCGCAAATCACCATAAATCTATCCAATACAACATAATACGCATGAATCTGTCTCAAATGCACAAAATTTTGCGTTTCCAGCGAGTTATCAGCGTTTTTTCTGAGTTTCGATTGAGAAATTTTTGATTCTGTAATCTGCTCAGAAGCAAGTTTTTGCTTCAGAAATGCGTTTATATGGCAGAATCTAGCATCAAATACATCATATTCGTGTTTTTAGAGTGCTATTCGCAGTTTTACAAACTTTGGAATAAGTCGAAATCACGCTTTTCCGGGCAGATTTTCACAATCAAAAAGTTCATATTCCTATTCAGGAACTCATAATATGTATGAATCCACAAAAAAAACATCATATCTCGTGTTTTCAAAGCGCTATCTGCAGTTATATGAAGTTTGAAATAAGTCAAAATTACCACATTCTCAGCGGTTTCAAAGTATCGCAAATCACATAAATCTATCCAATACAAATAATACGCATGAATCTGTCCTCAAATGCACAAAATTTCGCGTTTCCAGCGAATTATAAGCGTTTTTTTCTGAATTTCGTTGGGAAATTTTTGATTCTGAAGATCTGCTCAGAAGCAAGATTTTGCTTCAGAAATGCGTTATATGGCAGAATCTAGCACAAAATACATCTTATTTCGTGTTTTTAGAGTGCTATTCGCAGTTTTACAAACTTTGGAGTAAGTCGAAATCACGCTTTTCCAGGCAGATTTTCACAATCAAAAAGTTGCATATTCCTATTCAGGAACTCATAATATGTATGAATTCATCAACAAAAACATTATATCTCGTGTTTTCAGAGCGCTATCTGCAGTTATATGAAGTTTGAAATAAGTCAAAATTACCACATTCTCAGCGGTTTCAAAGTATCGCAAATCACATAAATCTATCCAATACAGCAAAATACGCATGAATCCGTCCTCAAATGCACAAAATTTTGCGTTTCCAGCGAGTTATCAGCGTTTCTTCTGAGTTTCGTTGAGAAATTCTTTATTCTGTAAATCTGCTCAGAAGCAAGATTTTGCTTCAGAAATGCGTAATATGGCAGAATCTAGCACCAAATACATCATATTTCGTGTTTTTAGAGTGCTATTTGCAGTCTTACAAACTTTGGAATAAGTCTAAATCACGCTTTTCCGGGCAGATTTTCACAATCAAAAAGTTCATATTCCTATTCAGGAACTCATAATATGTATGAATCCATCAACAAAAACATCATATCTCGTGTTTCAGAGCGCTATCTGTAGTTATATGAAGTTTGGAATAAGTCAAAATTACCACATTCTCAGGGGATTCAAAGTATCGCAAATCACATAAATCTATCCAATACAATATAATACGCATGAATCTGTCTCAAATGCAAAAAATTTTGCGTTTCCAGCGAGTTATCAGCGTTTTTTCTGAGTTTCGTTGAGAAATTTTTGATTCTGTAAATCTGCTCAGAAGCAAGATTTTGCTTCAGAAATGCGTTATATGGCAAAATCTAGCACCAAATACATCATATTTCGTTTTTTTAGAGTGCTATTCGCAGTTTCACAAACTTTGGAATAAGTCGAGATCACGCTTTTCCGGGCAGAATTTCACAATCAAAAAGTTCATATTCCTATCCAGGAACTTATAATATGTATGAATCCATCAACAAAAACAGCATATCTTGTGTTTTGCAGAGCGCTATCTGCAGTTATATGAAGTTTGAAATAAGTCCAAAATTACCACATTCTCAGCAGTTTCAAAGTATCGCAAATCATTAAATCTATCCAATACAACATAATACGCATGAATCTGTCCTCAAATGCACAAAATTTAGCGTTTCCAGCGAGTTATCAGCGTTTTTTTCTAAGTTTCGTTGAGAAATTTTTGATTCTGTAAATCAGCTTAGAAGTAAGATTTTGCTTCAGAAATGCGTTTATATGGCAGAATCTAGCACCATATACATCATATTTCGTTGTTTTTAGAGTGCTATTCGCAGTTTTACAAACTTTGGAATAGTCGAAATCACGATTTTCCGGGCAGATTTTCACAATCAAAAAGTTCATATTCCTATTCAGGAACTCATAATATGTATAAATTCATCAACAAAAACATCATATCTCGTGTTTTTAGAGCGCTATCTGCAGTTATATGAAGTTTGAAATAAGTCAAAATTACCACATGCTCAGCGGTTTCAAAGTAATCGCATATCACATAAATCTATTCAATACAGCAAAATACGCATGAATCGTCCTCAAATGCACAAAATTTTGCGTTTCCAGCGAGTTATCAGCGTTTCTTCTGAGTTTCGCTGAGAATTTTTTGATTCTGTAAATCTGCTCAGAAGCAAGATTTTTGCTTCAGAAATGCGTATATGGCAGAATCTGGCACCAAATACATCATATTTCGTGTTTTTAGAGTGCTGTCTGCAGTTTTAACTAAACTTGGAGTAAGTCTAAATCACGCTTCTTCGGGCAGATTTTCACAATCAAAAAGTTCTTATTCCTATATAGGAACTCATAATATGTATGAATCCATCAACAAAAAACATCATATCTCGTGTTTTCAGAGCGCTTTCTGAAGTTATATGAAGTTTGAAATAAGTCAAAATTACCACATTCTCAGCGGTTTCAAAGTTTCGCGCATCACATAAATCTGTCCAATACAACATAATACGCATGAATCCGTCCTCAAATGCACAAAATTTTGCGTTTCCAGCGAGTTATCAGCGTTTTTTCCTGAGTTTCGTTGAGAAATTTTTGATTCTGAAAATCTGCTCACAAGCAAGATTTTGCTTCAGAAATGCGTTATATGGCAAAATCTAGCACCAATACATCATATCTTGTGTTTTTAGAGTGCTATTCGCAGTTTTACAAACTTTGGAATAAGTCGAAATCACGCTTTTCCGGGCAGATTTTCACAATCAAAAAGTTCATATTCTCATTCAGGAACTCATAATATGTATGAATCCATCAACAAAAACATCATATCTCGTGTTTTCAGAGCGCTATCTGAAGTTATATGAAGTTTGAAATAAGTCCAAAACTACCACATTCTCAGCGGTTTCAAAGTATCGCAAACCACATAAATCTATCCAATACAATATAATACGCATGAATCGGTCCTCAAATGCACAAAATTTTGGCGTTTCCAGCGAGTTATCAGCGTTTTTTCTGTTTCGTTGAGAAATTTTTTGATTCTGTGAATCTGCTCAGAAGCAAGATTTTGCTTAAGAAATGCGTTATATGGCAGAATCTAGCATCAAATACATCATATTTCGTTTTTTTAGAGTGGCTATTCGCAGTTTCACAAACTTTGGAATAAGTCCGAGATCACGCTTTTCCGGGCAGAATTTCACAATCAAAAAGTTCATATTCCTATTCAGGAACTCAAAATATGTATGAATCCATCAACAAAATCATCATATCTCGTGTCTTCAGAGCGCTATCTGCAGTTATATGAAGTTTGAAATAAGTCAAAAATTACCACATTTTCAGCAGTTTCAAAGTATCGCAAATCACATAAATCTATCCAATACAACATAATACGCATGGATCTGTCCTCAAATGCACAAAATTTTGCGTTTCCATGCGAGTTATCAGCGTTTTTTCTGAGTTTCGTTGAGAAATTTTTGATTCTGTAAATCTGCTCAGAAGCAAGTTTTTGCTTCAGAAATGCGTTATATGGCAGAATCTAGCATCAAATACATCTTATTTCGTGTTTTAGAGTGCTATTTGCAGTTTTACAAACTTTGGAATAAGTCGAAATCACGCTTTTCCGGGCAGATTTTCACAATCAAAAAGTTAATATTCCTATTCAGGAACTCATAATATGTATGAATCCACATCAAAAACATCATATCTCGTGTTTTCAAAGCGCTATCTGCAGTTATATGAAGTTTGAAAATAAGTCAAAATTACCACATTCTCAGCGGTTTCAAAGTATCGCAAATCACATAAATCTATCCAATACAACATAATACGCATGAATCTGTCCTCAAATGCACAAAATTTCGCGTTTCCAGCGAATTATAAGCGTTTTTTCTGAATTTCATTGGGAAATTTTTGATTCTGAAGATCTGTCAGAAGCAAGATTTGCTTCAGAAATGCGTTATATGGCAGAATCTAGCACCAATACATCATATTTGGTGTTTTTAGAGTGCTTTTCGCAGTTTTACAAACTTTGGAATAAGTCAAAATCACGCTTTTCCAGGCAGATTTTCACAATCAGAAAGTTCAAATTCCTATTCAGGAACTCATAATATGTATGAATCCATCAACAAAAACATCATATCTCGTGTTTTCAGAGCGCTATCTGCAGTTATATGAAGTTTGAAATGAGTCAAAATTACCACATTCTCAGCGGTTTCAAAGTATCGCGAATCACATTAATCTATCCAATACAACATAATACGCATGAATCCGTCCTCGAATGCACAAAATTTTGTGTTTCCAGCGAGTTATCAGCGTTTTTCTGAGTTTCGTTGAGAAATTTTTGATTCTGTAAATCTGCTCAGAAGCAAGATTTTGCTTCAGAAATGCGTTATATGGCAGAATCTAGCACAAAATACATCTTATTTCGTGTTTTTAAGAGTGCTATTCGCAGTTTTACAAACTTTGGAGTAAGTCGAAATCACGCTTTTCCAGGCAGATTTCCACAATCAAAAAGTTCATATTCCTATTCAGGAACTCATAATATGTATGAATTCATCAACAAAAACATTATATCTCGTGTTTTCAGAGCGCTATCTGCAGTTATATGAAGTTTGAAATAAGTCAAAATTACCACATTCTCAGCGGTTTCAAAGTATCGCAAATCACATAAATCTATCCAATACAGCAAAATACGCATGAATCCGTCCTCAAATGCACAAAATTTTGCGTTTCCAGCGAGTTATCAGCGTTTCTTCTGAGTTTCGTTGAGAAATTCTTTTATTCTGTAAATCTGCTCAGAAGCAAGATTTTGCTTCAGAAATACGTAATATGGCAGAATCTAGCACCAAATACATCATATTTTGTGTTTTTAGAGTGCTATTTGCAGTCTTACAAACTTTGGAATAAGTCGAAATCACGCTTTTCCGGGCAGATTTTCACAATCAAAAAGTTCATATTCTTATTCAGGAACTCATAATATGTATGAATCCATCAACAAAAACATCATATCTCGTGTTTCAGAGCGCTATCTGTAGTTATATGAAGTTTGAAATAAGTCAAAATTACCACATTCTCAGGGGTTTCAAAGTATCGCAAATCACATGAATCTATCCAATACAATATAATACGCATGAATCTGTCCTCAAATGCAAAAAATTTTGCGTTTCCAGCGAGTTATCAGCGTTTTTTCTGAGTTTCGTTGAGTAATTTCTGATTCTGTAAATCTGCTCAGAAGCAAGATTTTGCTTCAGAAATGCGTTATATGGCAAAATTTAGCACCAAATACATCATATTTCGTTTTTTTAGAGTGCTATTCGCAGTTTCACAAACTTTGGAATAAGTCAAGATCACGCTTTTCCGGCAGAATTTCACAATCAAAAAGTTCATATTCCTATTCAGGAACTCATAATATGTATGAATCCATCAACAAAAACATCATATCTCGTGTTTTCAGAGCGCTATCTGCAGTTATATGAAGTTTGAAATAAGTCAAAATTACCACATTCTCAGCGGTTTCAAAGTATCGCAAATCACATAAATCTATCCAATACAACATAATACGCATGAATCTGTCCTCAAATGCACAAAATTTTGCGTTTCCAGCAAGTTATCAGCGTTTTTTCTGAGTTTCGTTGAGAAATTTTTGATTCTGTAAATCTGCTCAGAAGCAAGATTTTGCTCCAGAAATGCGTTATATGGCAGAATCAAGCAACAAATACATCATATTTCGTGTTTTTAGAGTGCTATTCGCAGTTTTACAAGCTTTGGAATAGGTCGAAATCACGCTTTTCCGGGGCAGATTTTCAAAATCAAAAAGTTCATATTCCTATTCACGAACTCATAATATGTATGAATCCATCAACAAAAACATCATATCTCGTGTTTTCAGAGCGCTATATGCAGTTATATGAAGTTTGAAATAAGTCAAAATTACCACATTCTCAGCGGTTCCAAAGTATCGCAAATCACATAAATCTATCCAATACAACAAAATACGCATGAATCTGTCCTCAAATGCACAAAATTTTGCGTTTCCAGCGAGTTATTAGCGTTTTTTCTGAGTTTCGTTGAGAAATTTTTTATTCTGTAAATCTGCTCAGAAGCAAGATTTTGCTTCAGAAATGCGTTATATGGCAGAATATAGCACCAAATACATCATATTTCGTGTTTTTAGAGTGCTATTAGCAGTTTTACAAACTTTGGAATAGGTCGAAATCACGCTTTTCCGGGCAGATTTTCACAATCAAAAAGTTCATATTCCTATTCAGGAACTCATAATATGTATGAATCCATCAACAAAAACATCATATCTCGTGTTTTCAGAGCGCTATCTGCAGTTATATGAAGTTTGAAATAAGTCAAAATTACCACATTCTCAGCGGTTTCCAAGTATCTCAAATCACATAAATCTATCCAATACAACATAATACGCATGAATCCGTCCTCAAATGCACAAAATTTTGCGTTTCCAGCGAGTTATCAGCGTTTCTTCTGAGTTTCGTTGAGAAATTTTTGATTCTGTAAATCTGCTCAGAAGCAAGATTTTGCTTCAGAAATACGTTATATGGCAGAATCTAGCACCAAATGCATCATATTTCGTGTTTTTAGAGTGCTATTCGCAGTTCTACAAACTTTGGAATAAGTCGAAATCACGCTCTTCCGGGCAGATTTTCACAATCAAAAAATTCATATTCCTATTCAGGAACTCATAATATGTATGAATCCATCAACAAAAACATCATATCTCGTGTTTTTCAGAGCGCTATCTGCAGTTATATGAAGTTTGAAATAAGTCAAAATTACCACATTCTCAGGGGTTTCAAAGTATCGCAAATCACATAAATCTATCCAATACAACATAATACGCATGATCCGTCCTCAAATGCACAAAATTTTGCGTTTCCAGCGAGTTATCAGCGTTTTTTCTGAGTCTCGTTGAGAAATTCTTGATTCTGTAAATCTGCTCAGAAGCAAGATTTTTGCTTCAGAAATGCGTTATATGGCAGAATCTAGCACCAAATACATCATATTTCGTGTTTTTAGAGTGCTATTCGCAGTTTTACAAGCTTTGGAACAGGTCGAAATCACGCTTTTCCGGGCAGATTTTCACAATCAAAAGTTCATATTCCTATTCAGGAACTCATATATGTATGAATCCATCAACAAAAACATCATTTCTCGTGTTTTTAGAGCGCTATATGCAGTTATATGAAGTTTGAAATAAGCCAAAATTACCACATTCTCAGCGGTTTCAAAGTATCGCAAATCACATAAATCTATCCAATACAACATATACGCATGAATCTGTCCTCAAATACACAAAATTTTGCGTTTCCAGCGAGTTATCAGCGTTTTTTTGCGAGTTTCGTTGAGAAATTTTTGATTCTGTAAATCTGCTCAGAAGCAAGATTTTGTTTCAGAAATGCGTTATATGGCAGTAATCTAGCACCAAATACATCATATTTCGTGTATTTAGAGTGCTATTCGCAGTTTTACAAACTTTGGAAAAAGTCGAAATCACGCTTTTCCGGGCAGATTTTCACAATCAAAAAATTCATATTTCTATTCAGGAACTCATAATATGAATGAATCTATCAACAAAAACAGCATATCTCGTGTTTTCAGAGCGCTATCTTAAGTTATATGAAGTTTGAAATAAGTCAAAATTACCACATTCTCAGCGGTTTCAAAGTTTCGCAAATCACATAAATCTGTCCAATACAACATAATACGCATGAATCTGTCTTTAAATAAACAAAATTTTGCGTTTACAGCAAGTTATCAGCGTTTTTTTTGAGTTTCGTTGAGAAATTTTTGATTCTGTAAATCTGCTCAGAAGCAAGATTTTGCTTTAGAAATGCGTTATCTGGCAGAATCTAGCAGCAAATACATCATATTTCGTGTTTTAAGAGTGCTATTCGCAGTTTTAACAAACTTTGGAATAAGTCAAAATCAGGCATTTCAGGGCAGATTTTCAAATCCAAAAAGTTCATATTCCTATTCACGAACTCATAAAATGTATGAATCCATCAACGAAAACATCATATCTCGTGTTTTCAGAGCGCTATATGCAGTTATATGAAGTTTGAAATAAGTCAAAATTACCACATTCTCAGCGGTTTCAAAGTATCGCAAATCACATAAATCTATCCAATACAACATAATACGCATGAATCTGTCCTCAAATGCACAAAATTTTGCGTTTCCAGCGAGTTATCAGCGTTTTTCTGAGTTTCGTTGAGAAATTTTTTGATTCTGTAAATCTACTTAGAAGCAAGATTTTGCTTCAGAAATGCGTTATATGGCAGAATCTAGCACCAAATACATCATATTTCGTGTTTTCAAAGTGCTTTTCGCAGTTTTACAAGCTTTGGAATAGGTCGAAATCACGCTTTTCCGGGCAGATTTTCAGAATCAAAAAGTTCATATTCCTATTCACGAACTCATAATATGTATGAATCCATTAACAAAAACATCATATCTCGTGTTTTCAGAGCGCTATATGCAGTTATATGAAGTTTGAAATAAGTCAAAATTACCACATTCTCAGCGGTTTCAAAGTATCGCAAATCACATAAATTACTATCCAATACAACATAATACGCATGAATCTGTCCTCAAATGCACAAAATTTTGCGTTTCCAGCGAGTTATCAGCGTTTCTTCTGAGTTTCGTTGAGAAATTTTAGATTCTGTAAATCTCCTCAGAAGCAAGATTTTGCTTCAGAAATGCGTTGTATGGCAGAATCTAGCACCAAATACATCATATTCGTGTTTTTAGAGTGCTATTCGCAGTTTTACAAGCTTTGGAATAGGTCGAAATCACGCTTTTCCGGGCAGATTTTCACAATCAAAAAGTCCATATTCCTATTCAGGAACTCATAATATGTATGAATCCATCAACAAAAACATCATATCTCGTGTTTTCAGAGCGCTACATGCAGTTATATGAAGTTTGAAATAAGTCAAAATTACCACATTCTCAGCGGTTTCAAAGTATCGCAAATCACATGAATCTATCCAATACAACATAATACGCATGAATCTGTCCTCAAATGCACAAAATTTTGCGTTTCCAGCGAGTTATCAGCGTTTTTTCTGAGTTTCGTTGAGAAATTTTTGATTCTGTAAATCTGCTCAGAATCAAGATTTTCTTCCAGAAATGCGTTATATGGCAGAATCTAGCACCAAATACATCATATTTCGTGTTTTTCAGAGTGCTATTCGCAGTTTTACAAACTTTGGGATAAGTCGAAATCACGATTTTCCGGGCAGATTTTCACAATCAAAAAGTTCATATCCCTATTCAGGAACTCATGATATGTATGAATATATCAACAAAAACATCATATCTCGTGTTTTCAGAGCGCTATCTGCAGTTATATGAAGTTTGAAATTAGTCAAAATTACCACATTCTCAGCGGTTTCAAAGTATGCGCAAATCACATAAATCTATCCAATACAACATAATACGCATGAATCCGTCCTCAAATGCACAAAATTTTGCGTTTCCAGCGAGTCTCAGCGTTTTTTCTGAGTTTCGTTGAGAGATTTGATTGACTCTGTAAATCTGCTCAGAAGCAAGATTATGCTTCAGAAATGCGTAATATGGCAGAATCTAGCACCAAATACATCATATTTCGTGTTTTTGGAGTGCTATTCGCAGTTTTACAAGCTTTGGAATAAGTCGAAATCACGCTTTTCCGGGCAGATTTATACAATCAAAAAGTTCATATTTCTATTTAGGAACTCATAATATGTATGAATCCATCAACAAAAACATCATATCTCGTGTTTTCAGAGTGCTATCTGCAGTTATATGAAGTTTGAAATAAGTCAAAATTACCACATTCTCAGCAGTTTCAAAGTATCGCAAATCACATAAATCTGTCCAATACAACATAATACGCATGAATCTGTCCTCAAATGCACAAAATTTTGCGCTTCCAGCGAGGTTATCAGCGTTTTTTCAGAGTTTCGTTGAGAAATTTTTGATTCTGTAAATCTCCTCAGAAGCAAGATTTTGCTTCAGAAATGCGTTGTATGGCAGAATCTAGCACCAAATACATCATATTTCGTGTTTTTAGAGTGCTATTCGCAGTTTTACAAGCTTTGGAATAGGTCGAAATCACGCTTTTCCGGGCAGATTTTCACAATCAAAAAGTCCATATTCCTATTCAGGAACTCATAATATGTATGAATCCATCAACAAAAACATCATATCTCGTGTTTTCAGAGCGCTACATGCAGTTATATGAAGTTTGAAATAAGTCAAAATTACCACATTCTCAGCGGTTTCAAAGTATCGCAAATCACATGAATCTATCCAATACAACATAATACGCATGAATCTGTCCTCAAATGCACAAAATTTTGCGTTTCCAGCGAGTTATCAGCGTTTTTTCTGAGTTTCGTTGAGAAATTTTTGATTCTGTAAATCTGCTCAGAATCAAGATTTTTTTCCAGAAATGCGTTATATGGCAGAATCTAGCACCAAATACATCATATTTCGTGTTTTCAGAGTGCTATTCGCAGTTTTACAAACTTTGGGATAAGTCGAAATCACGATTTTCCGGGCAGATTTCACAATCAAAAAGTTCATATCCCTATTCAGGAACTCATAATATGTATGAATATATCAACAAAAAACATCATATCTCGTGTTTCAGAGCGCTATCTGCAGTTATATGAAGTTTGAAATTAGTCAAAATTACCACATTCTCAGCGGTTTCAAAGTATCGCAAATCACATAAATCTATCCAATACAACATAATACGCATGAATCCGTCCTCAAATGCACAAAATTTTGCGTTTCCAGCGAGTCTCAGCGTTTTTTCTGAGTTTCGTTGAGAGATTTGATTGACTCTGTAAATCTGCTCAGAAGCAAGATTATGCTTCAGAAATGCGTAATATGCAGAATCTAGCACCAAATACATCATATTTCGTGTTTTTGGAGTGCTATTCGCAGTTTTACAAGCTTTGGAATAAGTCGAAATCACGCTTTTCCGGGCAGATTTATACAATCAAAAAGTTCATATTTCTATTTAGGAACTCATAATATGTATGAATCCATCAACAAAAACATCATATCTCGTGTTTTCAGAGTGCTATCTGCAGTTATATGAAGTTTGAAATAAGTCAAAATTACCACATTCTCAGCAGTTTCAAAGTATCGCAAATCACATAAATCTGTCCAATACAACATAATACGCATGAATCTGTCCTCAAATGCACAAAATTTTGCGCTTCCAGCGAGTTATCAGCGTTTTTTCAGAGTTTCGTTGAGAAATTTTTGATTCTGTAAATCTGCTCAGAAGCAAAATTTTGCTTCAGAAATGCGTTATATGGCAGAATCTAGCACCAAATACATCATATTTCGTGTTTTCAGAGTGCTATTCGTAGTTTTACAAACTTTGGGATAAGTCGAGATCACGCTTTTCCGAGCAGATTTTCACAATCAAAAAGTTCATATTCCTATTCAGGAACTCATAATATGTATGAATCCATCAACAAAAACATCATATCTCGTGTTTTCAGAGCGCTATCTGAAGTTATATGAAGTTTGAAATAAGTCAAAATTACCACATTCTCAGCGGTTTCAAAGTTTCGCAAATCACATAAATCTGTCCAATACAAACATAATACGCATGAATCTGTCTTCAAATGCACAAAATTTTGCGTTCCCAGCGAGTTATCAGCGTTTTTTTTTGAGTTTCGTTGAGAAATTTTTGATTCTGTAAATCTATTCAGAAGCAAGATTTTGTTTCAGAAATGCGTTATATGGCAGAATCTAGCACCAAATACATCATATTTCGTGTTTTTAGAGTGCTATTCGCAGTTTTACAAAACTTTGGAATAAGTCGAAATCACGCTTCTCCGGGCAGATTTTCACAATCAAAAAATTCATATTTCTATTCAGGAACTCATAATATGTATGAATCCATCAACAAAAACAGCATATCTCGTGTTTTCAGAGCGCTATCTTAAGTTATATGAAGTTTGAAATAAGTCAAAAATTACCACATTATCAGCAGTTTCAAAGTATCGCAAATCACATAAATCTATCCAATACAACATAATACGCATGAATCTGTCCTCAAATGAACACAATTTTGCGTTTCCAGCGAGTTATCAGCGTTTTTTCTGAGTTTCGTTGAGAAATGTTTGATTCTGTAAATCTGCTCAGAAGCAAGATTTTGCTTCAGAAATGCGTTATATGGCAGAATCTAGAACCAAATACATCATATTTCGTGTTTTTGGAGTGCTATTCGCAGTTTTACAAACTTTGGAATAAGTCGAAATCACGCTTCTCCGGGCAGATTTTCACAATCAAAAAGTTCATATTCCTATTCAGGAACTCATAATATGTATGAATCCATCAACAAAAACATCATATCTTGTGTTTTCAGAGCGCTGTCTGCAGTTATATGAAGTTTGAAATAAGTCAAAATTACCATATTCTCAGCAGTTTCAGAGTATCGCAAATCACATAAATCTATCCAATACAACATAATACGCATGAATCTGTCCTCAAATGCACAAAATTTTGCGCTTCCAGCGAGTTATCAGCGTTTTTTCAGAGTTTCGTTGAGAAATTTTTGATTCTGTTAATCTGCTCAGAAGCAAGATTTTGCTTCAGAAATGCGTTATATGGCAGAATCTAGCACCAAATACATCATATTTCGTGTTTTCAGAGTGCTATTCGTAGTTTTACAAACTTTGGAATAAGTCGAAATCACGCTTTTCCGGGCAGATTTCCACAATCAAAAAGTTCATATTCCTATTCAGGAACTCATAATATGTATGAATCCATCAACAAAAACATCATATCTTGTGTTTTCAGAGCGCTGTCTGCAGTTATATGAAGTTTGAAATAAGTCAAAATTACCATATTCTCAGCAGTTTCAGAGTATCGCAAATCACTTAAATCTATCCAATACAACATAATACGCATGAATCTGTGCTCAAATGCACAAAATTTTGCGTTTCCAGCAAGTTATCAGCATTTTTTCTGAGTTTCGTTGAGAAATTTTTGATTCTGTTAATCTGCTCAGAAGCAAGATTTTGCTTCAGAAATGCGTTATATGGCAGAATCTAGCACCAAATACATCATATTTCGTGTTTTTAGAGTGCTATTCGTGGTTTTACAAACTTTGGAATAAGTCGAAATCACGCTTTTCCGGGCAGATTTTCACAATCAAAAAGTTCATATTCCTATTCAGGAACTCATAATATGTATGAATCCATCAACAAAAACATCATATCTCGTGTTTTCAGAGCGCTATCTGAAGTTATATGAAGTTTGAAATAAGTCAAAATTACCACATTCTCAGCGGTTTCAAAGTTTCGCAAATCACATAAATCTGTCCAATACAACATAATACGCATGAATCTGTCTTCAAATGCACAAAATTGTGCGTTTCCAGCGAGTTATCAGCGTTTTTTTTTGAGTTTCGTTGAGAAATTTTTGATTCTGTTAATCTGCTCAGAAGCAAGATTTTGTTTCAGAAATGCGTTATATGGCAGAATCTAGCACCAAATACATCATATTTCGTGTTTTTAGAGTGCTATTCGCAGTTTTACAAACTTTGGAATAAGTCGAAATCACGCTTTTCCGGGCAGATTTTCACAATCAAAAAATTCATATTTCTATTCAGGAACTCATAATATGTATGAATCCATCAACAAAAACAGCATATCTCGTGTTTTCAGAGCGCTATCTTAAGTTATATGAAGTTTGAAATAAGTCAAAATTACCACATTCTCAGCAGTTTCAAAGTATCGCAAATCACATAAATCTATCCAATACAACATAATACGCATGAATCTGTCCTCAAATGAACACAATTTTGCGTTTCCAGCGAGTTATCAGCGTTTTTTCTGAGTTTCGTTGAGAAATGTTTGATTCTGTTAATCTGCTCAGAAGCAAGATTTTGCTTCAGAAATGCGGTATATGGCAGAATCTAGAACCAAATACATCATATTTCGTGTTTTTGGAGTGCTATTCGCAGTTTTACAAACTTTGGAATAAGTCGAAATCACGCTTCTCCGGGCAGATTTTCACAATCAAAAAGTTCATATTCCTATTCAGGAACTCATAATATGTATGAATCCATCAACAAAAACATCATATCTTGTGTTTTCAGAGCGCTTTCTGCAGTTATATGAAGTTTGAAATAAGTCAAAATTACCATATTCTCAGCAGTTTCAGAGTATCGCAAATCACATAAATCTATCCAATACAACATAATACGCATGAATCTGTGCTCAAATGCACAAAATTTTGCGTTTCAAGCGAGTTATCAGCATTTTTTCTGAGTTTCGTTGAGAAATTTTTGATTCTGTTAATCTGCTCAGAAGCAAGATTTTGAATCAGAAATGCGTTATATGGCAGAATCTAGCACCAAATACATCATATTTCGTGTTTTTAGAGTGCTATTCGCAGTTTTACAAACTTTGGAATAAGTCGAAATCACGCTTTTCCGGGCAGATTTTCACAATCGGAAAGTTCATATTCTTATTCAAGAACTCATAATATGTATGAATCCATCAACAAAAACATCATGTCTTGTGTTTTCAGAGCGCTATCTGCAGTTATATGAAGTTTAAAATAAGTCAAAATTACCACATTCTCAGCAGTTTCAAAGTATCGCAAATTACAAAAATCTATCAAATACAACATGATACGCATGAATCTGTCCTCAAATGCACAAAATTTTGCGCTTCCAGCGAGTTATCAGCGTTTTTTCTGAGTTTCGTTGAGAAATTTTTGATTCTGTAAATCTGCTCAGAAGCTAGATTTTGCTTCAGAAATGCTGTTTAGTCGAGCTACTATGCAATTTTATTATTATTCTTATATATTTTTTCTGTTTAATTAAGATATTTTTAAGCTTTTCAATATTTTTGTTGCCGACTAAAAGTTTGTAACCCTTAGTTACATTTTTATATTTTAGAAAGTTTTCTCGCCGTAAAGGAATTTATTGCCTTACATCTGTTGACCAGGCTTGAGCCTGTCGTCTTTCTTTGCAAATTGTTTTGGGTTGCGTTTTCCCCGCGCCCTTCTTTTTCACCCCATTTTCTTTCAAGATAGTTTTGTTAGTCATGTTTTGAAATAGTTACTTATTTTCGGTCAACAGAAGAGCATCTTGACCACTGCATCTTTATGCATGTTGGTGTCTAGTTTTAAATTTATATTCGTTGTATGTTTTATTGCAGTGTGTAAATAGTAGTTTATTCTTTTTTCATGTTGGTTGTGTTGTATATATATCTGTAAATTCGAGCGAGTGAAATATATAAAACAAAAAATTAGCGCTCTTGTTCTTATTTACGCCATCTTGAGAAAACGCCACAACACGTTTGCTACCCCAACATATGGTCCTTCGAGCGCGGATTATTCTGCCAGAATCTACACAACATCCTGCAATAATCAACATCCACCAAAGAAGTGTCGATAAAGGACTAACGTCGGTAAGTCTCCAATCAATCCTATTCTTTATCATATTTGTATAATTCCTTTATTCAATGGCACCGAGCACCGAAAATGATCTTAAACCACTACGCATCAAACGCGGAGCTATCAAAGCTCAAATCACAAACTTTCACAAATATTTAACAACTTTGAACGTAACTGCTAGCTCTGCAATCAGCGAGTTAAAAATTCGTAGAAACAAATGCGAAGCGTTGTGGGATGACTTTCAAGATATACAGTTAAAAATAGAAATGTTGGAAAATGAATCTGCCGTGGAGTATACTGCATCTGTTGAACGCGAAGAAATTGAAGATCAATATTTTAAAACTATGTCGCTTGCTGATGAGCTATTGTCTAGTCATCTAGACAACCAATCAAATCAAACAATGTCTCTGTCCTCAAATCCAAATGTATCAATGCGATCGAATGTACGGCTACCGGAAATAAATTTGCCAAGGTTCTCTGGACCCACAGAAAACTTGTATGATTTTTATAATTCGTTTGATTCTCTTATTCATTCTAACAATCAGCTATCAAAGATACAAAAGATGCAATATCTAAAATCCTCGTTGTACGGTGAAGCGGCTGAAACTCTTTTTGCAATGGAAATATCAGAAGAAAATTATAATAACGCTTGGCAATTACTTAAAGATCGCTATGACAACAAACGTTTAATTATTACTGAGCATATACAAGCGATTCTGGACATCCCATCGCTACAAAAAGAAAATTGCAATGCATTACGTCAAATACTAGACAACTTAAATAAGCACACGCGTATCCTCAAATCACTGGAATGCAATGTAGATGACTGGAATGATATTCTTATCGTTCTAATAAGCAAAAAATTTGATAGCACCACTTTAAAGGAATGGGAATCAATTCAAGATCGTAACAAAATGCCAACTATTAAACAATTAATGGAATTTCTTACAAATAAATGTCAAATTTTAGACGCAATGAATCGTAAATCATCGGCTGCCTTCGTGAGTAATA
Source organism: Dromius quadrimaculatus (assembly GCA_963989225.1). NCBI lineage: Eukaryota > Metazoa > Arthropoda > Insecta > Coleoptera > Carabidae > Dromius > Dromius quadrimaculatus. The sequence goes on from CAXDIG010000028.1 coordinate 25,730, forward strand.
GGAAACATCCGATTAATAACACAAAGGCTTCGAATAAAAACTGTTCATTTTCTCATGCGTCTACATCTCACAAATCAGCATGCGGCTTTTGCAATGAAGGTAGTCACATCATTTATGACTGTAAAAAACTTGAAGGTCTATCTGTCGATCAACGAATCAAGCAAGTGAAGGAAAAAGGTTTTTGCATTAATTGCCTTCGTAAGGAGCACAATACCTATAAATGTACAGCTAGTTCATGCCGTAAGTGTAGAAAACGACATCATTCTTTGCTGCATCTCGAAGTCTCATCTACAGCAAACAATTATTCGAAAACCGAAACTCAGAATGACACTTCTGCGAAATCTACCTCTTCTCCTGATACAACAGTATCCGCCATTTGTAGTCCATCAGCTGACAATCCTGCTAGCACTCAGTGCCTTCTAGCAACCGCTATTATTCAAGTTTTTGATAATAATGGTTTAGCACATAAATGCAGAATTCTACTAGACTCCGGAAGTCAATCCTGTTTTATAACGGAAGATCTTATTGATAAATTACGCGTACCAATTGACGATATAAATATGTCAGTCGCAGGTATCAACAACTCCTTTTCTACAATCAAAAAATGCGCGAGGGTCAAGATACAATCTTCATTTAATGACTTTCAAGCTCATATTCAATGCTGCGTTCTCCAAAAAATTACTGGCCAATTGCCTCTTATGTCTTTTGACAAGGAAGCGGTAAAGATTCCTGGAAATATAAAATTAGCGGATCCCTCATTCAACATATCGAGCAAAATTGATATGCTCCTCGGCGCAGATATATTTTGGAAAATTCTTTGTATCGGCCAAATTAAAGCATCTGCTAACCAACCATACTTACAAAAAACTCATTTTGGCTGGATAATTACAGGTCCCATTGTAACAAATAATTTTATTGAAAACAACACGACTTCCTGTCAATTATCTGTCAACAAACAATTAGATTCCAATATAAAACGTTTCTGGGAAATAGAAGAATTATCGTTAAAGCCGGCCCTGTCTGGGCAAGAAATAGAATGTGAAAATCATTTCAAGTCAACTGTCAGTCGCAACGATACCGGAAATTTTGTTGTCAAATTGCCGATTAAAACCGAAACTATTAATAAGTTGGAAGACACAAAACAATTAGCTTTGAAACGGTTTTATTCCTTAGAAAGAAAGTCTGGAAAGCAATCAGATTTGCACAAACAATATAAGCAGTTTATTGAAGAATATATTGAACTAGGTCATATGACGCTATCTCCGAATCTAACAAAATCGGCTGATCTTCCAATTATCTATTTACCCCACCACGCCGTCCTCAAGGAATCCAGTACGACAACCAAACTTAGGGTAGTCTTTGATGGTTCCGCTAAATCATCAACAGGATATTCATTAAATGACGCATTATTGAAAGGTCCAACAATTCAACAAGATTTAATTTCAATAATCATTAGATTTAGGACTCATAAATACGTTTTAACAGCCGATATCACCAAAATGTACCGTCAGGTATTGGTGGATAGTAATCACACTCAGTTACAACGAATATTTTGGAGAAATTCAACTGAGGATGAAATTAAATCTTACGATTTGCAAACTGTCATATATGGGACCAAACCTGCATCGTTTCTGGCTACACGAGCTATCCATGAGCTCGCTGACACCGAAAGCGACAACTTTCCTATAGCTTCGAAAATAGCGACACGTGATTTTTATGTAGACGATTTGCTCACGGGCGCAGTATCTAAAGAAGAATGTGTGCAAATCCGTGATCAGATGATAGCTATGTTAAAAACCGCAGGTTTCGAACTCAGAAAATGGATTTCAAATTGCCCACAACTAACTGATGATTTACATTCCGAACAAAATCAATATCACTTAGTTGTAGATTTAGACAAAAATGAAAGTGCAAAAACGCTGGGATTGTCTTGGAATGCGAAAGATGACACTCTCTACTATACATTATTGTCTCCAATAAACGGACCTCGAATCACTAAACGCACCATTTTGTCAACTATTGCTAGGCTTTTTGACCCGCTTGGTCTTCTTGGACCTGTCATTGTCGTAGCAAAGGTATTTATGCAGAAGCTTTGGCAACTTGCTTTAGCATGGGACGAATCCGTATCGGCCGAAATGCATACAAGTTGGCTGTTATATTCCAATGATCTTTATAAATTGAATTCCTTATCTATCCCAAGATGTGTGATAAAAATAAACAATGCATCGAGAGTAGAATTACATGGATTCTGCGATAGCAGCGAAATCGCATATGGCGCTTGCGTATATATAAAAGTCATTAACAATGAAGAATATCCGGTAGAACTAATTTGCTCAAAGTCACGCGTTGCACCACTGAAAGCTGTATCACTCCCCAAGCTCGAACTGTGTGGCGCACTTCTATTAGCTCATCTTTTAAAAAAGGTGCAACAATCGGTAACCTTTACGAATTATAAAGTTTATTGCTGGACTGATTCCACAATTGCATTGACTTGGATTAAGACGACCTCTAAAACTTGGAAAACCTTTGTCGCAAATCGAGTTAGCGAAATTCAAGACCTAACCAATGGCCATATTTGGCAGCATATAAAGTCCAAAGAAAATCCAGCCGATATTCTCTCTCGGGGATGTACAAGCAATTTATTGTTGGAATCAACACTATGGTGGAATGGTCCAAAATGGTTACAGAGCAACAAAAATTTGATAATCGATCCCATAAACATGGAAATATCAACAGCAATACCAGAACAACGTTCAACAGTATCTTGTATTACAACAACTGTGAATTGTGATATTTTGAATAAATTTTCCTCGTTTAATCGACTGATTCGCGTAATAGCTTATTGTTTACGTTTCGTGAATAATTCAAGGAAACAAGGCCATTCAGCTACAAAAAACGTAGTACTAACCACGTCAGAATTAAATTCAGCGCACAATATCATAATCAAGCTCATTCAACTAGAAAACCTCAGCGACGATATACAGAAAATCAAAGATGTCGGTCAGGTACATCATAAGAGTAAGCTTTTAGCGCTGAAACCATTTATTGATAGTGATGGCCTTCTGCGGGTAGGCGGTCGTCTACACCATTCTAATTTGAAATACGATCAAAAACATCAGTTAATCTTACCTCGATCACATCATGTAACAAAACTAATATATGAACAAAAGCATATCAATTCATTCCATGCCGGAATTCAAACTACTTTATCTGCGGTAAGAGAGCAATATTGGCCAATTAATGCTAAAGGCTCAATACGCCATGTCATCCGGAATTGCGTTAAATGCTTCAAGGCCAAACCGGAAACGAAGTTTCAAATAATGGGCAGCTTACCTGCAAGCCGTTCTGAGGGTCTACGCCCATTTTATAATTGTGGGGTGGATTATTTTGGACCTTTATACGTTCGTGAGGGGAAACGAAGAAATTCAAAAACAGTAAAAACATACGGTGTCATCTTTATTTGTTTCGCCGTTAAGGCAGTTCACTTAGAATTGGTAAGTGATCTCACTAGTGAAACCTTTATTGAAGCGTTGAAAAGATTCGTAGCTCGCAGAGGACGTCCTGCCAATATGTACTCTGATAATGGGACAAATTTTGTGGGTGCGAACAGAGAACTCTTAGCTTTACTCAAGCAAGCGCTAACCGATGAAACAAGACAACATTTGTGTGAAAAAATGGCGAACGAAAAGATTAACTGGCATTTTATTCCTCCCAAGGCGCCGCATTTTGGAGGGCTCTGGGAGGCGGCTGTTAAATCTGCGAAGCATCATCTTCGCCGAACAGTTGGAAATGCTGCATTGACTTTCGAAGAAATGAATACTTATTTGGTGCAAATTGAATGTATATTAAATTCTCGACCTATCACCCCAATTTCCTCTGATCCGTCTGATTTATCAGCATTAACTCCTGCCCACTTCCTGATTGGAGATACTTCCAATTCTGTAACAGAACCCGATGTGACGCTGGTAGCCAGCAATCGACTGTCTCGCTGGCAGCATATCCAGCAGCTCCGACAACATTTCTGGGAAAGGTGGAGGAAGGAATATCTCCACCTTCTACAGATGCGTACCAAGTGGAAGCAACCAGGGAGGATGCTACATCAGGGGCAACTGGTCATCATACAAGAGGATAACCTTCCCCCGTTGGCCTGGAGGCTGGCTCGCGTCAAGGAACTACATCCGGGACAGGATGGCGTCGTACGTGCCGCGACAGTCAAAACATCCAATGGGGACATCAAGCGTCCTGTTAATAAACTATGTATTGTTCCTGTGGACAATTAACAGTGTCTTGTGGGTGCTAAAATTTTGTGAGGTCAATATGGTGTTGTATTGTGTTAGGTAAAAGGTACTAACATTTTGTTGAAGGGCTTCCCTTCAAGGTGGCCGGTATGTTTAGTCGAGCTACTATGCAATTTTATTATTATTCTTATATATTTTTTCTGTTTAATAAAGATATTTTTAAGCTTTACAATATTTTTGTTGCCGACTAAAAGTTTGTAACCCTTAGTTACATTTTTATATTTTAGAAAGTTTTCTCGCCGTAAAGGAATTTATTGCCTTACATCTGTTGACCAGGCTTGAGCCTGTCGTCTTTCTTTGCAAATTGTTTTGAGTTGCGTTTTCCTCGCGCCCTTCTTTTTCACCCCATTTTCTTTCAAGATAGTTTTGTTAGTCATGTTTTGAAATAGTTACTTATTTTCGGTCAACAGAAGAGCATCTTGACCACTGCATCTTTATGCATGTTGGTGTCTAGTTTTAAATTTATATTCGTTGTATGTTTTATTGCAGTGTGTAAATAGTAGTTTATTCTTTTTTCATGTTGGTTGTGTTGTATATATATCTGTGAATTCGAGCGAGTGCAATATATAAAACAAAAAATTAGCGCTCTTGTTCTTATTGACGCCATCTTGAGAAAACGCCACAACACGTTTGCTACCCCAACAAATGCGTTATATGGCAGAATCTAGCATCAAATACATCATATTCCGTGTTTTTAGTGTGCTATTCGCAGTTTTACAAACTTTGGAATAAGTCGAAATCACGCTTTTCCGGGCAGATTTTCACAATCAAAAAGTTCATATTCCTATTCAGGAACTTATGATATGTATGAATCCATCAACAAAAACATCATATCTCGTGTTTTTAGAGCGCTATCTGAAGTTATATGAAGTTTAAAATAAGTCAAAATTACCACATTCTCAGCGGTTCCAAAGTTTCGCAAATCACATAAATCTGTCCAATAAAACATAATACGCATGAATCTGTCCTCAAATGCACAGAATTTTGCGTTTCCAGCGAGTTATCAGCGTTTTTTCTGAGTTTCGTTGAGAAATTTTTGATTCTGTGAATCTGCTCAGAAGCAAGATTTTGCTCCAGAAATGCGTTATATGGCAGAATCTGGCACCAAATACATCATATTTCGTGTTTTCAGAGTGTTATTCGTAGTTTTACAAACTTTGGATAAGGTCGAAATCACGCTTTTCCGGGCAGATTCTCACTATCAAAAAGTTAATATTCCTATTCAGGAACTCATAATATGTATGAATCCACATCAAAAACATCATATCTCGTGTTTTCAGAGCGCTATCTGCAGTTATATGAAGTTTGAAATTAGTCAAAATTACCACATTCTCAGCGGTTTCAAAGTATCGCAAATCACATAAATCTATCCAATACAACATAATACGCATGAATCCGTCCTCAAATGCACAAAATTTTGCGTTTCCAGCGAGTCTCAGCGTTTTTTCTGAGTTTCGTTGAGAGATTTGATTGACTCTGTAAATCTGCTCAGAAGCAAGATTATGCTTCAGAAATGCGTAATATGGCAGAATCTAGCACCAAATACATCATATTTCGTGTTTTTGGAGTGCTATTCGCAGTTTTACAAGCTTTGGAATAAGTCGAAATCACGCTTTTCCGGGCAGATTTATACAATCAAAAAGTTCATATTTCTATTTAGGAACTCATAATATGTATGAATCCATCAACAAAAACATCATATCTCGTGTTTTCAGAGTGCTATCTGCAGTTATATGGAGTTTGAAATAAGTCAAAATTACCACATTCTCAGCAGTTTCAAAGTATCGCAAATCACATAAATCTGTCCAATACAACATAATACGCATGAATCTGTCCTCAAATGCACAAAATTTTGCGCTTCCAGCGAGTTATCAGCGTTTTTTCAGAGTTTCGTTGAGAAATTTTTGATTCTGTAAATCTGCTCAGAAGCAAAATTTTGCTTCAGAAATGCGTTATATGGCAGAATCTAGCACCAAATACATCATATTTCGTGTTTTCAGAGTGCTATTCGTAGTTTTACAAACTTTGGGATAAGTCGAAATCACGCTTTTCCGAGCAGATTTTCACAATCAAAAAGTTCATATTCCTATTCAGGAACTCATAATATGTATGAATCCATCAACAAAAACATCATATCTCGTGTTTTCAGAGCGCTATCTGAAGTTATATGAAGTTTGAAATAAGTCAAAATTACCACATTCTCAGCGGTTTCAAAGTTTCGCAAATCACATAAATCTGTCCAATACAACATAATACGCATGAATCTGTCTTCAAATGCACAAAATTTTGCGTTCCCAGCGAGTTATCAGCGTTTTTTTTGAGTTTCGTTGAGAAATTTTTGATTCTGTAAATCTATTCAGAAGCAAGATTTTGTTTCAGAAATGCGTTATATGGCAGAATCTAGCACCAAATACATCATATTTCGTGTTTTTAGAGTGCTATTCGCAGTTTTACAAACTTTGGAATAAGTCGAAATCACGCTTCTCCGGGCAGATTTTCACAATCAAAAAATTCATATTTCTATTCAGGAACTCATAATATGTATGAATCCATCAACAAAAACAGCATATCTCGTGTTTTCAGAGCGCTATCTTAAGTTATATGAAGTTTGAAATAAGTCAAAATTACCACATTATCAGCAGTTTCAAAGTATCGCAAATCACATAAATCTATCCAATACAACATAATACGCATGAATCTGTCCTCAAATAAACACAATTTTGCGTTTCCAGCGAGTTATCAGCGTTTTTTCTGAGTTTCGTTGAGAAATGTTTGATTCTGTAAATCTGCTCAGAAGCAAGATTTTGCTTCAGAAATGCGTTATATGGCAGAATCTAGAACCAAATACATCATATTTCGTGTTTTTGGAGTGCTATTCGCAGTTTTACAAACTTTGGAATAAGTCGAAATCACGCTTCTCCGGGCAGATTTTCACAATCAAAAAGTTCATATTCCTATTCAGGAACTCATAATATGTATGAATCCATCAACAAAAACATCATATCTTGTGTTTTCAGAGCGCTGTCTGCAGTTATATGAAGTTTGAAATAAGTCAAAATTACCATATTCTCAGCAGTTTCAGAGTATCGCAAATCACATAAATCTATCCAATACAACATAATACGCATGAATCTGTCCTCAAATGCACAAAATTTTGCGCTTCCAGCGAGTTATCAGCGTTTTTTCAGAGTTTCGTTGAGAAATTTTTGATTCTGTTAATCTGCTCAGAAGCAAGATTTTGCTTCAGAAATGCGTTATATGGCAGAATCTAGCACCAAATACATCATATTTCGTGTTTTTGGAGTGCTATTCGCTGTTTTACAAGCTTTGGAATAAGTCGAAATCACGCTTTTCCGGGCAGATTTATACAATCAAAAAGTTCATATTTCTATTTAGGAACTCATAATATGTATGAATCCATCAACAAAAACATCATATCTCGTGTTTTCAGAGTGCTATCTGCAGTTATATGAAGTTTGAAATAAGTCAAAATTACCACATTCTCAGCAGTTTCAAAGTATCGCAAATCACATAAATCTGTCCAATACAACATAATACGCATGAATCTGTCCTCAAATGCACAAAATTTTGCGCTTCCAGCGAGTTATCAGCGTTTTTTCAGAGTTTCGTTGAGAAATTTTTGATTCTGTAAATTTGCTCAGAAGCAAAATTTTGCTTCAGAAATGCGTTATATGGCAGAATCTAGCACCAAATACATCATATTTCGTGTTTTCAGAGTGCTATTCGTGGTTTTACAAACTTTGGAATAAGTCGAAATCACGCTTTTCCGGGCAGATTTTCACAATCAAAAAGTTCATATTCCTATTCAGGAACTCATAATATGTATGAATCCATCAACAAAAACATCATATCTCGTGTTTTCAGAGCGCTATCTGAAGTTATATGAAGTTTGAAATAAGTCAAAATTACCACATTCTCAGCGGTTTCAAAGTTTCGCAAATTACATAAATCTGTCCAATACAACATAATACGCATGAATCTGTCTTCAAATGCACAAAATTGTGCGTTTCCAGCGAGTTATCAGCGTTTTTTTTGAGTTTCGTTGAGAAATTTTTGATTCTGTTAATCTGCTCAGAAGCAAGATTTTGTTTCAGAAATGCGTTATATGGCAGAATCTAGCACCAAATACATCATATTTCGTGTTTTTAGAGTGCTATTCGCAGTTTTACAAACTTTGGAATAAGTCGAAATCACGCTTTTCCGGGCAGATTTTCACAATCAAAAAATTCATATTTCTATTCAGGAACTCATAATATGTATGAATCCATCAACAAAAACAGCATATCTCGTGTTTTCAGAGCGCTATCTTAAGTTATATGAAGTTTGAAATAAGTCAAAATTACCACATTCTCAGCAGTTTCAAAGTATCGCAAATCACATAAATCTATCCAATACAACATAATACGCATGAATCTGTCCTCAAATGAACACAATTTTGCGTTTCCAGCGAGTTATCAGCGTTTTTTCTGAGTTTCGTTGAGAAATGTTTGATTCTGTTAATCTGCTCAGAAGCAAGATTTTGCTTCAGAAATGCGGTATATGGCAGAATCTAGAACCAAATACATCATATTTCGTGTTTTTGGAGTGCTATTCGCAGTTTTACAAACTTTGGAATAAGTCGAAATCACGCTTCTCCGGGCAGATTTTCACAATCAAAAAGTTCATATTCCTATTCAGGAACTCATAATATGTATGAATCCATCAACAAAAACATCATATCTTGTGTTTTCAGAGCGCTTTCTGCAGTTATATGAAGTTTGAAATAAGTCAAAATTACCATATTCTCAGCAGTTTCAGAGTATCGCAAATCACATAAATCTATCCAATACAACATAATACGCATGAATCTGTGCTCAAATGCACAAAATTTTGCGTTTCAAGCGAGTTATCAGCATTTTTTCTGAGTTTCGTTGAGAAATTTTTGATTCTGTTAATCTGCTCAGAAGCAAGATTTTGAATCAGAAATGCGTTATATGGCAGAATCTAGCACCAAATACATCATATTTCGTGTTTTTAGAGTGCTATTCGCAGTTTTACAAACTTTGGAATAAGTCGAAATCACGCTTTTCCGGGCAGATTTTCACAATCGGAAAGTTCATATTCTTATTCAAGAACTCATAATATGTATGAATCCATCAACAAAAACATCATGTCTTGTGTTTTCAGAGCGCTATCTGCAGTTATATGAAGTTTAAAATAAGTCAAAATTACCACATTCTCAGCAGTTTCAAAGTATCGCAAATTACAAAAATCTATCAAATACAACATGATACGCATGAATCTGTCCTCAAATGCACAAAATTTTGCGCTTCCAGCGAGTTATCAGCGTTTTTTCTGAGTTTCGTTGAGAAATTTTTGATTCTGTAAATCTGCTCAGAAGCTAGATTTTGCTTCAGAAATGCTGTTTAGTCGAGCTACTATGCAATTTTATTATTATTCTTATATATTTTTTCTGTTTAATTAAGATATTTTTAAGCTTTTCAATATTTTTGTTGCCGACTAAAAGTTTGTAACCCTTAGTTACATTTTTATATTTTAGAAAGTTTTCTCGCCGTAAAGGAATTTATTGCCTTACATCTGTTGACCAGGCTTGAGCCTGTCGTCTTTCTTTGCAAATTGTTTTGGGTTGCGTTTTCCCCGCGCCCTTCTTTTTCACCCCATTTTCTTTCAAGATAGTTTTGTTAGTCATGTTTTGAAATAGTTACTTATTTTCGGTCAACAGAAGAGCATCTTGACCACTGCATCTTTATGCATGTTGGTGTCTAGTTTTAAATTTATATTCGTTGTATGTTTTATTGCAGTGTGTAAATAGTAGTTTATTCTTTTTTCATGTTGGTTGTGTTGTATATATATCTGTAAATTCGAGCGAGTGAAATATATAAAACAAAAAATTAGCGCTCTTGTTCTTATTTACGCCATCTTGAGAAAACGCCACAACACGTTTGCTACCCCAACATATGGTCCTTCGAGCGCGGATTATTCTGCCAGAATCTACACAACATCCTGCAATAATCAACATCCACCAAAGAAGTGTCGATAAAGGACTAACGTCGGTAAGTCTCCAATCAATCCTATTCTTTATCATATTTGTATAATTCCTTTATTCAATGGCACCGAGCACCGAAAATGATCTTAAACCACTACGCATCAAACGCGGAGCTATCAAAGCTCAAATCACAAACTTTCACAAATATTTAACAACTTTGAACGTAACTGCTAGCTCTGCAATCAGCGAGTTAAAAATTCGTAGAAACAAATGCGAAGCGTTGTGGGATGACTTTCAAGATATACAGTTAAAAATAGAAATGTTGGAAAATGAATCTGCCGTGGAGTATACTGCATCTGTTGAACGCGAAGAAATTGAAGATCAATATTTTAAAACTATGTCGCTTGCTGATGAGCTATTGTCTAGTCATCTAGACAACCAATCAAATCAAACAATGTCTCTGTCCTCAAATCCAAATGTATCAATGCGATCGAATGTACGGCTACCGGAAATAAATTTGCCAAGGTTCTCTGGACCCACAGAAAACTTGTATGATTTTTATAATTCGTTTGATTCTCTTATTCATTCTAACAATCAGCTATCAAAGATACAAAAGATGCAATATCTAAAATCCTCGTTGTACGGTGAAGCGGCTGAAACTCTTTTTGCAATGGAAATATCAGAAGAAAATTATAATAACGCTTGGCAATTACTTAAAGATCGCTATGACAACAAACGTTTAATTATTACTGAGCATATACAAGCGATTCTGGACATCCCATCGCTACAAAAAGAAAATTGCAATGCATTACGTCAAATACTAGACAACTTAAATAAGCACACGCGTATCCTCAAATCACTGGAATGCAATGTAGATGACTGGAATGATATTCTTATCGTTCTAATAAGCAAAAAATTTGATAGCACCACTTTAAAGGAATGGGAATCAATTCAAGATCGTAACAAAATGCCAACTATTAAACAATTAATGGAATTTCTTACAAATAAATGTCAAATTTTAGACGCAATGAATCGTAAATCATCGGCTGCCTTCGTGAGTAATAGGAAACATCCGATTAATAACACAAAGGCTTCGAATAAAAACTGTTCATTTTCTCATGCGTCTACATCTCACAAATCAGCATGCGGCTTTTGCAATGAAGGTAGTCACATCATTTATGACTGTAAAAAACTTGAAGGTCTATCTGTCGATCAACGAATCAAGCAAGTGAAGGAAAAAGGTTTTTGCATTAATTGCCTTCGTAAGGAGCACAATACCTATAAATGTACAGCTAGTTCATGCCGTAAGTGTAGAAAACGACATCATTCTTTGCTGCATCTCGAAGTCTCATCTACAGCAAACAATTATTCGAAAACCGAAACTCAGAATGACACTTCTGCGAAATCTACCTCTTCTCCTGATACAACAGTATCCGCCATTTGTAGTCCATCAGCTGACAATCCTGCTAGCACTCAGTGCCTTCTAGCAACCGCTATTATTCAAGTTTTTGATAATAATGGTTTAGCACATAAATGCAGAATTCTACTAGACTCCGGAAGTCAATCCTGTTTTATAACGGAAGATCTTATTGATAAATTACGCGTACCAATTGACGATATAAATATGTCAGTCGCAGGTATCAACAACTCCTTTTCTACAATCAAAAAATGCGCGAGGGTCAAGATACAATCTTCATTTAATGACTTTCAAGCTCATATTCAATGCTGCGTTCTCCAAAAAATTACTGGCCAATTGCCTCTTATGTCTTTTGACAAGGAAGCGGTAAAGATTCCTGGAAATATAAAATTAGCGGATCCCTCATTCAACATATCGAGCAAAATTGATATGCTCCTCGGCGCAGATATATTTTGGAAAATTCTTTGTATCGGCCAAATTAAAGCATCTGCTAACCAACCATACTTACAAAAAACTCATTTTGGCTGGATAATTACAGGTCCCATTGTAACAAATAATTTTATTGAAAACAACACGACTTCCTGTCAATTATCTGTCAACAAACAATTAGATTCCAATATAAAACGTTTCTGGGAAATAGAAGAATTATCGTTAAAGCCGGCCCTGTCTGGGCAAGAAATAGAATGTGAAAATCATTTCAAGTCAACTGTCAGTCGCAACGATACCGGAAATTTTGTTGTCAAATTGCCGATTAAAACCGAAACTATTAATAAGTTGGAAGACACAAAACAATTAGCTTTGAAACGGTTTTATTCCTTAGAAAGAAAGTCTGGAAAGCAATCAGATTTGCACAAACAATATAAGCAGTTTATTGAAGAATATATTGAACTAGGTCATATGACGCTATCTCCGAATCTAACAAAATCGGCTGATCTTCCAATTATCTATTTACCCCACCACGCCGTCCTCAAGGAATCCAGTACGACAACCAAACTTAGGGTAGTCTTTGATGGTTCCGCTAAATCATCAACAGGATATTCATTAAATGACGCATTATTGAAAGGTCCAACAATTCAACAAGATTTAATTTCAATAATCATTAGATTTAGGACTCATAAATACGTTTTAACAGCCGATATCACCAAAATGTACCGTCAGGTATTGGTGGATAGTAATCACACTCAGTTACAACGAATATTTTGGAGAAATTCAACTGAGGATGAAATTAAATCTTACGATTTGCAAACTGTCATATATGGGACCAAACCTGCATCGTTTCTGGCTACACGAGCTATCCATGAGCTCGCTGACACCGAAAGCGACAACTTTCCTATAGCTTCGAAAATAGCGACACGTGATTTTTATGTAGACGATTTGCTCACGGGCGCAGTATCTAAAGAAGAATGTGTGCAAATCCGTGATCAGATGATAGCTATGTTAAAAACCGCAGGTTTCGAACTCAGAAAATGGATTTCAAATTGCCCACAACTAACTGATGATTTACATTCCGAACAAAATCAATATCACTTAGTTGTAGATTTAGACAAAAATGAAAGTGCAAAAACGCTGGGATTGTCTTGGAATGCGAAAGATGACACTCTCTACTATACATTATTGTCTCCAATAAACGGACCTCGAATCACTAAACGCACCATTTTGTCAACTATTGCTAGGCTTTTTGACCCGCTTGGTCTTCTTGGACCTGTCATTGTCGTAGCAAAGGTATTTATGCAGAAGCTTTGGCAACTTGCTTTAGCATGGGACGAATCCGTATCGGCCGAAATGCATACAAGTTGGCTGTTATATTCCAATGATCTTTATAAATTGAATTCCTTATCTATCCCAAGATGTGTGATAAAAATAAACAATGCATCGAGAGTAGAATTACATGGATTCTGCGATAGCAGCGAAATCGCATATGGCGCTTGCGTATATATAAAAGTCATTAACAATGAAGAATATCCGGTAGAACTAATTTGCTCAAAGTCACGCGTTGCACCACTGAAAGCTGTATCACTCCCCAAGCTCGAACTGTGTGGCGCACTTCTATTAGCTCATCTTTTAAAAAAGGTGCAACAATCGGTAACCTTTACGAATTATAAAGTTTATTGCTGGACTGATTCCACAATTGCATTGACTTGGATTAAGACGACCTCTAAAACTTGGAAAACCTTTGTCGCAAATCGAGTTAGCGAAATTCAAGACCTAACCAATGGCCATATTTGGCAGCATATAAAGTCCAAAGAAAATCCAGCCGATATTCTCTCTCGGGGATGTACAAGCAATTTATTGTTGGAATCAACACTATGGTGGAATGGTCCAAAATGGTTACAGAGCAACAAAAATTTGATAATCGATCCCATAAACATGGAAATATCAACAGCAATACCAGAACAACGTTCAACAGTATCTTGTATTACAACAACTGTGAATTGTGATATTTTGAATAAATTTTCCTCGTTTAATCGACTGATTCGCGTAATAGCTTATTGTTTACGTTTCGTGAATAATTCAAGGAAACAAGGCCATTCAGCTACAAAAAACGTAGTACTAACCACGTCAGAATTAAATTCAGCGCACAATATCATAATCAAGCTCATTCAACTAGAAAACCTCAGCGACGATATACAGAAAATCAAAGATGTCGGTCAGGTACATCATAAGAGTAAGCTTTTAGCGCTGAAACCATTTATTGATAGTGATGGCCTTCTGCGGGTAGGCGGTCGTCTACACCATTCTAATTTGAAATACGATCAAAAACATCAGTTAATCTTACCTCGATCACATCATGTAACAAAACTAATATATGAACAAAAGCATATCAATTCATTCCATGCCGGAATTCAAACTACTTTATCTGCGGTAAGAGAGCAATATTGGCCAATTAATGCTAAAGGCTCAATACGCCATGTCATCCGGAATTGCGTTAAATGCTTCAAGGCCAAACCGGAAACGAAGTTTCAAATAATGGGCAGCTTACCTGCAAGCCGTTCTGAGGGTCTACGCCCATTTTATAATTGTGGGGTGGATTATTTTGGACCTTTATACGTTCGTGAGGGGAAACGAAGAAATTCAAAAACAGTAAAAACATACGGTGTCATCTTTATTTGTTTCGCCGTTAAGGCAGTTCACTTAGAATTGGTAAGTGATCTCACTAGTGAAACCTTTATTGAAGCGTTGAAAAGATTCGTAGCTCGCAGAGGACGTCCTGCCAATATGTACTCTGATAATGGGACAAATTTTGTGGGTGCGAACAGAGAACTCTTAGCTTTACTCAAGCAAGCGCTAACCGATGAAACAAGACAACATTTGTGTGAAAAAATGGCGAACGAAAAGATTAACTGGCATTTTATTCCTCCCAAGGCGCCGCATTTTGGAGGGCTCTGGGAGGCGGCTGTTAAATCTGCGAAGCATCATCTTCGCCGAACAGTTGGAAATGCTGCATTGACTTTCGAAGAAATGAATACTTATTTGGTGCAAATTGAATGTATATTAAATTCTCGACCTATCACCCCAATTTCCTCTGATCCGTCTGATTTATCAGCATTAACTCCTGCCCACTTCCTGATTGGAGATACTTCCAATTCTGTAACAGAACCCGATGTGACGCTGGTAGCCAGCAATCGACTGTCTCGCTGGCAGCATATCCAGCAGCTCCGACAACATTTCTGGGAAAGGTGGAGGAAGGAATATCTCCACCTTCTACAGATGCGTACCAAGTGGAAGCAACCAGGGAGGATGCTACATCAGGGGCAACTGGTCATCATACAAGAGGATAACCTTCCCCCGTTGGCCTGGAGGCTGGCTCGCGTCAAGGAACTACATCCGGGACAGGATGGCGTCGTACGTGCCGCGACAGTCAAAACATCCAATGGGGACATCAAGCGTCCTGTTAATAAACTATGTATTGTTCCTGTGGACAATTAACAGTGTCTTGTGGGTGCTAAAATTTTGTGAGGTCAATATGGTGTTGTATTGTGTTAGGTAAAAGGTACTAACATTTTGTTGAAGGGCTTCCCTTCAAGGTGGCCGGTATGTTTAGTCGAGCTACTATGCAATTTTATTATTATTCTTATATATTTTTTCTGTTTAATAAAGATATTTTTAAGCTTTACAATATTTTTGTTGCCGACTAAAAGTTTGTAACCCTTAGTTACATTTTTATATTTTAGAAAGTTTTCTCGCCATAAAGGAATTTATTGCCTTACATCTGTTGACCAGGCTTGAGCCTGTCGTCTTTCTTTGCAAATTGTTTTGGGTTGCGTTTTCCTCGCGCCCTTCTTTTTCACCCCATTTTCTTTCAAGATAGTTTTGTTAGTCATGTTTTGAAATAGTTACTTATTTTCGGTCAACAGAAGAGCATCTTGACCACTGCATCTTTATGCATGTTGGTGTCTAGTTTTAAATTTATATTCGTTGTATGTTTTATTGCAGTGTGTAAATAGTAGTTTATTCTTTTTTCATGTTGGTTGTGTTGTATATATATCTGTGAATTCGAGCGAGTGAAATATATAAAACAAAAAATTAGCGCTCTTGTTCTTATTGACGCCATCTTGAGAAAACGCCACAACACGTTTGCTACCCCAACAAATGCGTTATATGGCAGAATCTAGCATCAAATACATCATATTCCGTGTTTTTAGTGTGCTATTCGCAGTTTTACAAACTTTGGAATAAGTCGAAATCACGCTTTTCCGGGCAGATTTTCACAATCAAAAAGTTCATATTCCTATTCAGGAACTTATGATATGTATGAATCCATCAACAAAAACATCATATCTCGTGTTTTTAGAGCGCTATCTGAAGTTATATGAAGTTTAAAATAAGTCAAAATTACCACATTCTCAGCGGTTCCAAAGTTTCGCAAATCACATAAATCTGTCCAATAAAACATAATACGCATGAATCTGTCCTCAAATGCACAGAATTTTGCGTTTCCAGCGAGTTATCAGCGTTTTTTCTGAGTTTCGTTGAGAAATTTTTGATTCTGTGAATCTGCTCAGAAGCAAGATTTTGCTTCAGAAATGCGTTATATGGCAGAATCTGGCACCAAATACATCATATTTCGTGTTTTCAGAGTGTTATTCGTAGTTTTACAAACTTTGGATAAGGTCGAAATCACGCTTTTCCGGGCAGATTCTCATTATCAAAAAGTTCATATTCCTATTCAGGAACTCATAATATGTATGAATCCATCAACAAAAACATCATATCTTGTGTTTTCAGAGCGCTATTTGCAGTTATATGAAGTTTGGAATAAGTCAAAATTACCACATTCTCAGCAGTTTCAAAGTATCGCAAATCACATAAATCTATCCAATACAACATAATACGCATGAATCTGTCCTTAAATGCACAAAATTTTGCGTTTCCAGCGAGTTATCAGCGTTTTTTCTGAGTTTCGTTGAGGAATTTTTGATTCTGTAAATCTGCTCAGAAGCAAGATTTTGCTTCAGAAATGCGTTATATGGCAGAATCTAGCACCAAATACATCATACTTCGTGTTTTTAGAGTGCTATTCGCAGTTTTACAAACTTTGGAATAAGTCGAAATCACGCTTTTCCGGGCAGATTTTCACAATCAAAAAGTTCATATTCTTATTCAGGAACTCATAATATGTAGGAATCCATCAACAGAAACATCATATCTTGTGTTTTCAGAGCGCTATCTGCAGTTATATGAAGTTTAAAATAAGTCATAATTACCACATGCTCAGCAGTTTCAAAGTATCGCAAATCACATAAATCTATCCAATACAACATAATACGCATGAACCCGTCCTCAAATGCACAAAATTTTGCGTTTCCAGCGAGTTATCAGCGTTTTTTCTGAGTTTCGTTGAGAAATTTTTGATTCTGTAAATCTGCTCAGAAGCAAGATTTTGCTTCAGAAATGCGTTATATGGCAGAATCTAGCACCAAATACATCATATTTCGTGTTTTCAGGGTGCTATTCGTAGTTTTACAAACTTTGGAATAAGTCGAAATCACGCTTTTCCGGGCAGATTTTCACAATCAAAAAAGTCATATTTCTATTCAGGAACTCATAATATGTATGAATCCATCAACAAAAACATCATATCTCGTGTTTTCAGAGCGCTATCTGCAGTTATATGAAGTTTGAAATAAGTCAAAATTACCACATTCTCAGCAGTTTCAAAGTATCGCAAATCACATAAATCTATCCAATACAACCTAATACGCATGAATCTGTCCTCAAATGCACAAAATTTTGCGTTTCCAGCGAGTTATCAGCGTTTTTTCTGAGTTTCGTTGAGAAATTTTTGATTCTGTAAATCTGCTCAGAAGTAAGATTTTGCTTCAGAAATGCGTTATATGGCAGAATCTAGCACCAAATACATCATATTTCGTGTTTTAGAGTGCTATTCGCAGTTTTACAAACTTTGGAATAAGTCGGAATCACGCTTTTCCGGGCAGATTTTCACAATCAAAAAGTTCATATTCTTATTCAGGAACTCATAATATGTATGAATCCATCAACAAAAACATCATATCTTGTGTTTTCAGAGCGCTATCTGCAGTTATATGAAGTTTGAAATAAGTCAAAATTACCACATTCTCAGCAGTTTCAAAGTATCGCAAATCACATAAATCTATCGAATACAACATAATACGCATGAATCTGACCTCAAATGCACAAAATTTTGCGTTTCCAGCGAGTTATCAGCGTTTTTTCTGAGTTTCGAAGAGAAATTTTTGATTCTGAAAATCTGCTCAGAAGCAAGATTTTGCTTCAGAAATGCGTTATATGGCAGAATCTAGCACCAAATACATCATATTTCGTGTTTTTAGAGTGCTATTCGCAGTTTTACAAACTTTGGAATAAGTCGAAATCACGCTTTTCCGGGCAGATTTTCAGAATCAAAAAGTTCATATCCCTATTCAGGAACTCATAATATGTATGAATCCATCAACAAAAACATCATATCTCGTGTTTTCAGAGCGCTATCTGCAGTTATATGAAGTTTGAAATAAGTCAAAATTACCACTTTCTCAGCGGTTTCAAAGTATCGCAAATCACATAAATCTATCCAATACAACATAATACTCATGAATCCGTCCTCAAATGCACAACATTTTGCGTTTCCAGTGAGTTATCAGCGTTTTTTCTGAGTTTCTTGAGAAATTTTTGATTCTGTAAATCTGCTCAGAAGCAAGATTTTGCTCCAGAAATGCGTTATATGGCAGAATCTAGCACCAAAAACATCATATTTCGTGTTTTTGGAGTGCTATTCGCAGTTTTACAAACTTTGGAATAAGTCGAAATCACGCTTTTCCGGGCAGATTTTCACAATCAAAAAGTTCATATTCCTATTTAAGAACTCATAATATGTATGAATCCATCAACAAAAACATCATATCTCGTGTTTTCAGAGCGCTATCTGCAGTTATATGAAGTTTGAAATAAGTCAAAATTACCACATTCTCAGCAGTTTCAAAGTATCGCAAATCACATAAATCTGTCCAATACAACATAATACGCATGAATCTGTCCTCAAATGCACGAAATTTTGCGCTTCCAGCGAGTTATCAGCGTTTTTTCAGAGTTTCGTTGAGAAATTTTTGATTCTGTAAATCTGCTCAGAAGCAAGATTTTGCTTCAGAAATGCGTTATATGGCAGAATCTAACACCAAATACATCATATTTCGTGTTTTTAGTGTGCTATTCGCAATTTTACAAACTTTGGAATAAGTCGAAATCACGCTTTTCCGGGCAGACTTTCACAATCAAAAAGTTCATATTCCTATTCAGGAACTCATAATATGTATGAATCCATCAACAAAAACATCATATCTCGTGTTTTCAGAGCGCTATCTGCAGTTATATGAAGTTTGAAATAAGTCAAAATTACCACATTCTCAGCGGTTTCAAAGTATCGCAAATCACATAAATCTATCCAATACAACATAATACTCATGGATCCGTCCTCAAATGCACAAAATTTTGCGTCTCCAGTGAGTTATCAGCGTTTTTTCTGAGTTTCTTGAGAAATTTTTGATTCTGTAAATCTGCTCAGAAGCAAGATTTTGCTTCAGAAATGCGTTATATGGCAGAATCTAGCACCAAATACATCATATTTCGTGTTTTTAGAGTGCTATTCGCAGTTTTACAAACTTTGGAATAAGTCGGAATCACGCTTATCCGGGCAGATTTTCACAATCAAAAAGTTCATATTCTCATTCAGGAACTCATAATATGTATGAATCCATCAACAAAAACATCAAATCTTGTGTTTTCAGAGCGCTATCTGCAGTTATATGAAGTTTGAAATAAGTCAAAATTACCACATTCTCAGCAGTTTCAAAGTATCGCAAATTGAATAAATCTATCGAATACAACATAATACGCATGAACCTGTCCTCAAATGCACGAAATTTTGCGCTTCCAGCGAGTTATCAAGCGTTTTTTCTGAGTTTCTTGAGAAATTTTTGATTCTGTAAATCTGCTCAGAAGCAAGATTTTGCTTCAGAAATGCGTTATATGGCAGAATCTAACACCAAATACATCATATTTCGTGTTTTCAGAGTGCTATTCGCAGTTTTACAAGCTTTGGAATAAGTCGAAATCACGCTTTTCCGGGCAGATTTTCACAATCAAAAAGTTCATATTCCTATCCAGGAACTCATAATATGTATGAATCCATGAACAGAAACATCATATCTCGTGTTTTCAGAGCGCTATCTGCAGTTATATGAAGTTTGAAATAAGTCAAAATTACCACATTCTCAGCGGTTTCAAAGTATCGCAAATCACATAAATCTATCCAATACAACATAATACTCATGAATCCGTCCTCAAATGCACAAAATTTTGCGTTTCCAGTGAGTTATCAGCGTTTTTTCTGAGTTTCTTGAGAAATTTTTGATTCTGTAAATCTGCTCAGAAGCAAGATTTTGCTTCAGAAATGCGTTATATGGCAGAATCTAGCACCAAATACATCATATTTCGTGTTTTTAGAGTGCTATTCGCAGTTTTACAAACTTTGGAATGAGTCGAAATCACGCTTTTCCGGGCAGATTTTCACAATCAAAAAGTTCATATTCCTATTCAGGAACTCATAATATGTATGAATCCATCAACAAAAACATCATATCCCGTGTTTTCAGAGCGCTATCTGCAGTTATATGAAGTTTGAAATAAGTCAAAATTACCACATTCTCAGCAGTTTCAAAGTATCGCAAATCACATAAATCTATTCAATACAACATAATACGCATACATCTGTCCTCAAATGCACAAAATTTTGCGTTTCCAGTGAGTTATCAGCGTTTTTTCTGAGTTTCGTTGAGAAGTTTTTGATTCTGTAAATCTGCTTAGAAGCAAGGTTTTGCTTCAGAAATGTGTTATTAGGCAGAATGTAGCACCAAATACATCATATTTCGTGCTTTTAGAGTGCTATTCGCAGTTTTACAACCTTTGGAATAAGTCGAAAACACGCTTTTCCAGGCAGATTTTCACAATCAGAAAGTCCATATTCCTATTCAAGAACTCATAATATGTATGAATCCATCAACAAAAACATCATATCTCGTGTTTTCAGAGCGCTATCTGCAGTTATATGAAGTTTGAAATAAGTCAAACTTACCACATTTTCAGCGGTTTCAAAGTATCGCAAATCACATAAATCTATCCAATACAACATAATACGCATGAATCCGTCCTCAAATGCACAAAATTTGGCGTTTCCAGCGAGTTATCAGCGTTTTTTCTGAGTTTCGTTGAGAAATTTTTGATTCTGTAAATCTGCTCAGAAGCAAGATTTTGTTTCAGAAATACGTTATATTGCAGAATCTAGCACCAAATACATCATATTTCGTGTTTTTAGAGTGCTATTCGCAGTTTTACAAACTTTGGAATAAGTCGAAATCACGCTTTTCCGGGCAGATTTTCACAATCAAAAAAATCATATTCCTATTCAGGAACTTATAATATGTATGAATCCATCAACAAAAACATCATACCTCGTGTTTTCAGAGCGCTATCTGCAGTTATATGAAGTTTGAAATAAGTCAAAATTACCACATTCTCAGCAGTTTCAAAGTATCGCAAATCACATAAATCTATCCAATACAACATAATACGCATACATCTGTCCTCAAATGCACAAAATTCTGCGTTTCCAGCGAGTTATCAGCGTTTTTTCTGAGTTTCGTTGAGAAATTTTTGATTCTGTAAATCTGCTCAGAAGCAAGGTTTTGCTTCAGAAATGTGTTATTAGGCAGAATCTAGCACCAAATACATCATATTTTGTGTTTTTAGAGTGCTATTCGCAGTTTTACAACCTTTGGAATTAGTCGGAATCACGCTTTTCCGGGCAGATTTTAACAATCAAAAAGTTCATATTTCTATTCAGGAACTCATGATATGTATGAATCCATCAACAGAAACATCATATCTCGTGTTTTCAGAGCGCTATCTGCAGTTATATGAAGTTTGAAATAAGTCAAAATTACCACATTCTCAGCAGTTTCAAAGTATCGCAAATCACATAAATCTATCCAATACAACATAATACGCATACATCTGTCCTCAAATGCACAAAATTATGCGTTTCCAGCGAGTTATCAGCGTTTTTTCGGAGTTTCGTTGAGAAATTTTTGATTCTGTAAATCTGCTCAGAAGCAAGATTTTGTGTCAGAAATGCGTTATAAGGCAGAATCTAGCAACAAATACATCATATTTCGTGTTTTTAGAGTGCTATTCGCAGTTTTACAAACTTTGGAATAAGTCGAAATCACGCTTTTCCGGGCAGATTTTCACAATCAAAAAGTTCATATATCTATTCAGGAACTCATAATATGTATGAATCCATGAACAAAAACAGCATATCTCGTGTTTTCAGAGCGCTATCTGCAGTTATATGAAGTTTGAAATAAGTCAAAATTACCACATTCTCAGCAGTTTCAAAGTATCGCAAATCACATAAATCTATCCAATACAACATAATACGCATACATCTGTCCTCAAATGCACAAAATTTAGCGTTTCCAGCGAGTTATCAGCGTTTTTTCTGAGTTTCGTTGAGAAATTTTTGATTCTGTAAATCTGCTCAGAAGCAAGATTTTGCTTCAGAAATGCGTTATATGGCAGAATCTAGCACCAAATACATCATATTTCGTGTTTTTAGAGTGCTATTCGCAGTTTTACAACCTCTGGAATAAGGCGAAATCACGCTTTTCTGGGCAGATTTCCACAATCAAAAAGTTCATATTCCTATTCAGGAACTCATAATATGTATGAATCCATCAACAAAAACATCATATCTCGTGTTGTCAGAGCCCTATCTGAAGTTATATGAAGTTTGAAATAAGTCAAAATTACCACATTCTTAGCAGTTTCAAAGTATCGCAAATCACATAAATCTGTCCAATACAACATAATACGCATGAATCTGTCCTCAAATGCACAAAATTTTGCGTTTCCAGCGAGTTATCAGCGTTTTTTCTGAGTTTCGTTGAGAAATTTTTGATTCTGTAAATCTGCTCAGAAGCAAGATTTTGCTTCAGAAATGCGTTATATGGCAGAATCTAGCACCAAATACATCGTATTTCGTGTTTTTAAAGTTCTATTCGCAGTTTTACAAACTTTGGAATAAGTCAAAATCACGCTTCTCCGGGCCGATTTTCACAATCAAAAAGTTCATATTCCTATTCAGGAACTCATAATATGTATGAATCCATCAACAAAAACATAATATCTCGTGTTTTCAGAGCGCTATCTGCAGTTATATGAAGTTTGAAATAAGTCAAAATTACCACATTCTCAGCAGTTTCAAAGTATCGCAAATCACATAAATCTATCCAATACAACATAATACGCATGAATCTGTCCTCAAATGCACAAAATTTTGCGTTTCCAGCGAGTTATCAGCGTTTTTTCTGAGTTTCGTTGAGAAATTTTTGATTCTGTAAATCTGCTCAGAAGCAAGATTTTGCTTCAGAAATGCGTTACATGGCAGAATCTAGCACCAAATACATCATATTCCGTGTTTTTAGAGTGCTATTCGCAGTTCTACAAACCTTGGAATAAGTCGAAATCACGCTTTTCCGGGCGGATTTTTACAATCAAAAAGTTCATATTCCTATTCAGGAACTCATAATATGTATGATTCCATCAACAAAATCATCATATCTCGTGTTTTCAGAGCGCTATCTGCAATTATATGAAGTTTGGAATAAGTCAAAATTACCACATTCTCAGCGGTTCC
>CAXDIG010000029.1:0-43036 GCA_963989225.1 Dromius quadrimaculatus
AGCGGTTTCAGAGAATCGCAAATCACATAAATCTATCCAATACAACATAATACGCATGAATCCGTCCTCAAATGCACAAAAATGTTGCGTTTCCAGCGAGTTATCAGCGTTTTTTCCGAGTCTCGTTGAGAAATTTTTGATTCTGTAAATCTGCTCAGAAGCAAGATTTTGCTTCAGAAATGCGTTATATGGCAGAATCTAGCACCAAATACATCATATTTCGTGTTTTTGGAGTGCTATTCGCAGTTTTACAAACTTGGGAATAAGTCGAAATCACGCTTTTCCGGGCAGATTTTCACAATCAAAAAAGTTCATATTCCCATTCAGGACCTCATAATATGTATGAATCCATCAACAAAAACATCATATCTCGTGTTTTCAGAGCGCTATCTGCAGTTATATAAAGTTTGAAATAAGTCAAAATTACCACATTCTCAGCGGTTTCAAAGTATCGCAAATCACATAAATCTATCCAATACAACATAATACGCATGAATCCGTCCTCAAATGCACAAAATTTTGCGTTTTCCAGCGAGTTATCAGCGTTTTTTCTAAGTCTCGTTGAGAAATTTTTGATTCTGCAAATCTGCTCAGAAGCAAGATTTTGCTTCAGAAATGCGTTATATGACAGAATCTAGCACCAAATACATCATATTACGTGTTTTTAGAGTGCTATTCGCAGTTTTTCGAACTCTGGAATGAGTCGAAATCACGCTTTTCCGGGCAGATTTTCACAATCAAAAAGTCCATATTCCTATTCAGGACCTTATAATACGTATGAATCCATCAACAAAAACATCATATCTTGTGTTTTCAGAGCGCTATCTGCAGTTATATGAAGTTTGAAATAAGTCAAAATTACCACATTCTCAGCGGTTTCAAAGTATCGCAAATCACATAAAGCTATCCAATACAACATAATACGCATGAATCAGTCCTCAAATGCACAAAATTTTGCGTTTCCAGCGAGTTATCAGCGTTTTTTCTGAGTTTCGTTGAGAAATTTTTGATTCTGTGAATCTGCTCAGAAGCAAGATTTTGCTTCAGAAATGCGTTATATGGCAGAATCTAGCACCAAATACATTATATTTCGTGTTTTAGAGTGCGCTTCGCAGTTTTACAAACTTTGGAATAAGTCGAAATCACGCTTTTCCGGGCAGATTTTCACAATCAAAAAAATCATATTCCTATTCAGGACCTCATAATACGTATAAATTCATCAACAAAAACATCATATCTTGTGTTTTCAGAACGCTATCTGCAGTTATATGAAGTTTAAAATAAGTCAAAATTACCACATTCTCAGCGGTTTCAAAGTATCGCAAATCACATAAATCTATCCAATACAACATAATACGCATGAATCCGTCCCCAAGTGCACAAAATTTTGGGTTTCCAGCGAGTTATCAGCGTTCTTTCTGAGTCTCGTTGAGAAATTTTTGATTCTGTAAATATGCTCAGAAGCAAGATTTTGCTTCAGAAATGCGTTATATGGCAGAATCTAGCACCAAATACATCATATTTCGTGTTTTTAGAGTGCTATTTGCAGTTTCACAAACTTAGGAATAAGTCGAAATCACGCTTTTCCGGGCAGATTTTCACAATCAAAAAGTTCATATTCCCATTTAGGACCTCATAATATGTATGAATCCATCAACAAAAACATCATATCTCGTGTTCCCAGAGCGCTATCTGCAGTTATATGAAGTTTGAAATATGTCAAAATTACCACATTCTCAGCGGTTTTCAAAGTATCGCAAATCACATATATCTATCCAATACAACATAATACGCATGAATCCGTCCTCAAATGCACAAAATTTCGCGTTTCCAGCGAGTTATCAGCGTTTTTTCTGAGTCTCGTTGAGAAATTTTTGATTCTGATAATCTGCTCAGAAGCAAGATTTTGCTTCAGAAATGCGTTACATGGCAAATCTAGCACCAAATACATCATATTACGTGTTTTTAGAGTGCTATTCGCAGTTTCACAAACTTAGGATATGTCGAAATCACGCTTTTCCGGGCAGATTTTCACAATAAAAAAGTTCATATTCCCATTTGGGACCTCATAATATGTATGAATCCATCAACAAAAACATCATATCTCGTGTTCTCAGAGCGCTATCTGCAGTTATATGAAGTTTGAAATAAGTCAAAATTACCACATTCTCAGCGGTTTCAAAGTATCGCAAATCACATAAATCTATCCAATATAACATAATACGCATGAATCCGTCCTCAATGCACAAAATTTTGCGTTTCCAGCGAGTTATCAGCGTTTTTTCTGAGTTTCGTTGAGAAATTTTTGATTCTGTGAATCTGCTCAGAAGCAAGATTTTGCTCCAGAAATGCGTTATATGGCAGAATTTAGCACCAAATACATCATATTTAGTGTTTTTAGAGTGCTATTCGCAGTTTTACAAACTTTGGAATAAGTCGCAATCACGCTTTTCCGGGCAGATTTTCACAATCAAAAAGTTCATATTCCTATTCAGGACCTCATAATACGTATGAATTCATCAACGAAAACATCATATCTTGTGTTTTTAGAACGCTATCTGCAGTTATATGAAGTTTGAAATAAGTCAAAATTACCACATTCTCAGCGGTTTCAAAGTATCGCAAATCACATAAATCTATCCAATACAACATAATACGCATGAATCCGTCCCCAGGTGCACAAAATTTTGCGTTTCCAGCGAGTTATCAGCGTTTTTTCTGAGTCTCGTTGAGAAATTTTTGATTCTGTAAATATGCTCAGAAGCAAGATTTTGCTTCAGAAATGCGTTATATGGCAGAATCTAGCACCAAATACATCATATTTCGTGTTTTTAGAGTGCTATTCGCAGTTTTCACAAACTTAGGAATAAGTCGAAACCACGCTTTTCCGGGCAGATTTTCACAATCAAAAAGTTCATATTCCATTTAGGACCTCATAATATGTATGAATCCATCAACAAAAACATCATATCTCGTGTTCTCAGAGCGCTATCTGCAGTTATATGAAGTTTGAAATAAGTCAAAATTACCACATTCTCAGCGGTTTCAAAGTATCGCAAATCACATAAATCTATCCAATACAACACAATACGCATGAATCCGTCCTCAAATGCACGAAATTTTGCGTTTCCAGCGAGTTATTAGCGTTCTTTCTGAGTCTCGTTGAGAAATTTTTGATTCTGTAAATCTGCTCAGAAGCAAGATTTTGCTCCAGAAATGCGTTATATGGAAGAATCTAGCACCAAATACATCATATTTCGTGTTTTTAGAGTGCTAATCGCAGTTTTACAAACTTTGGAATAAGTCGAAATCACGCTTTCCGGGCAGATTTTCACAATCAAAAAGTTCATATTTCTATTCAGGACCTCATAATATGTATGAATCCATCAACAAAAACATCATATCTCGTGTTTTCAGAGCGCTATCTGCAGTTATATGAAGTTTGAAATAAGTCAAAGTTACCACATTCTCAGCGGTTTCAAAGTATCGCAAATCACATAAATCTATCCAATACAACATGATACGCATGAATCCGTCCTCAAATGCACAAAATTTTGCGTTTCCAGCGAGTTATTAGCGTTCTTTCTGAGTCTCGCTGAGAAATTTTTGATTCTGGTAAATCTGCTCAGAAGCAAGATTTTGCTTCAGAAATGCGTTATATGGCAGAATCTAGCACCAAATACATCATATTACGTGTTTTTAGAGTGCTATTCGCAGTTTTACAAACTCTGGAATGAGTCGAGATCACGCTTTTCCGGGCTGATTTTCACAATCAAAAAGTCCATATTCCTATCAGGACCTCATAATATGTATGAATCCATCAACAGAAACATCATATCTCGTGTTTTCAGAGTGCTATCTCCAGTTATATGAAGTTTGAAATAAGTCAAAATTACCACATTCTCAGCGGTTCCAAAGTATCGCAAATCACATAAATCTATCCAATACAACATAATACGCATGAATCCGTCCTCAAATGCACAAAATTTTGCGTTTCCAGCGAGTTATCAGCGTTTTTTCTGAGTTTAGTATGAAATTTTTGATTCTGTAAATCTGCTCAGAAGCAAGATTTTGCTCCAGAAATGCGTTATATGGCAGAATTTAGCACCAAATACATCATATTTCGTGTTTTTAGAGTGCTATTCGCAGTTTTTACATACTTTGGAATAATTTGAAATCACGCTTTTCCGGGCAGATTTTCACGATCAAAAAGTTCATATTCCTAATTTAGGACCTCATAATATGTATGAATCCATCAACAGAAACATCATATCTTGTGTTTTCAGAGCGCTATCTGCAGTTATATGAAGTTTGAAATAAGTCAAAATTACCACATTCCTCAGCGGTTTCAAAGTATCGCAAATCACGTAAATCTATCCAATACAACATAATACGCATGAAATCCGTCCTCAAATGCACAAAAATTTTGCGTTTCCGGCGAGTTATCAGCGTTTTTTCTGAGTCTCGTTGAGAAATTTTTGATTCTGTAAATCTGCTCAGAAGCAAGATTTAACTTCAGAAATGCGTTATATGGCAGAATCTAGCACCAAATACATCATATTTCGTGTTTTTAGAGTGCTAATCGCAGTTTTACAAACTTTGGAATAAGTCGAAATCACGCTCTTCCGGGCAGATTTTTACAGTCTAAAAGTCCATATTCCTTTTCAGGACCTCATAATATGTATGAATCCATCAACAAAAACATCATATCTCGTGTTTTTAGAGCGCTATCCGCAGTTATATGAAGTTTGAAATAAGTCAAAATTACCACATTCTCAGCGTTTCAAAGTATCGCAAATCACATAAAGCTATCCAATACAACATAATACGCATGAATCCGTCCTCAAATGCACAAAATTTTGCGTTTCAGCGAGTTATCAGCGTTTTTTCTGAGTTTCGTTGAGAAATTTTTGATTCTGTGAATCTGCTCAGAAGCAAGATTTGCTTCAGAAATGCGTTATAATGGCAGAATCTAGCACCAAATACATTATATTCCGTGTTTTAGAGTGCTATTCGCAGTTTTACAAACTTTGGAATAAGTCGAAATCACGCTTTTCCGGGCAGATTTTCACAATCAAAAAGTTCATATTCCTATTCAGGACCTCATAATACGTATAAATTCATCAGACAAAAACATCATATCTTGTGTTTTCAGAACGCTATCTGCAGTTATATGAAGTTTAAAATAAGTCAAAATTACCACATTCTCAGCGGTTTCAAGTATCGCAAATCACATAAATCTATCCAATACAACATAATACGCATGAATCCGTCCCC
The DNA here is from genome assembly GCA_963989225.1 of Dromius quadrimaculatus. Lineage (NCBI taxonomy): Eukaryota > Metazoa > Arthropoda > Insecta > Coleoptera > Carabidae > Dromius > Dromius quadrimaculatus. The sequence continues at coordinate 5,278 of CAXDIG010000029.1, forward strand.
AAGTGCACAAAATTTTGGGTTTCCAGCGAGTTATCAGCGTTATTTCTGAGTCTCGTTGAGAAATTTTTGATTCTGTAAATATGCTCAGAAGCAAGATTTTGCTTCAGAAATGCGTTATATGGCAGAATCTAGCACCAAATACATCATATTTCGTATTTCTAGAGTGCTATTCGCAGTTTCACAAACTCAGGAATAAGTCGAAATCACGCTTTTCCGGGCAGATTTTCACAATCAAAAAGTTCATATTCCCCATTTAGGACCTCATAATATGTATGATCCATCAACAAAACATCATATCTCGTGTTCCCAGAGCGCTATCTGCACTTATATGAAGTTTGAAATATGTCAAAATTACCACAATCTCAGCGGTTTCAAAGTATCGCAAATCACATATATCTATCCAATACAACATAATACGCATGAATCCGTCCTCAAATGCACAAAATTTCGCGTTTCCGGCGAGTTATCAGCGTTTTTTCTGAGTCTCGTTGAGAAATTTTTGATTCTGTAAATCTGCTCAGAAGCATGATTTAACTTCAGAAATGCGTTATATGGCAGAATCTAGCACCAAATACATCATATTTCGTGTTTTTAGAGTGCTAATCGCAGTTTTACAAACTTTGGAATAAGTCGAAATCACGCTCTTCCGGGCAGATTTTTACAGTCTGAAAGTTCATATTCCTTTTCAGGACCTCATAATATGTATGAATCCATCAACAAAAACATCATATCTCGTGTTTTCAGCGCGCTATCAGCTAGTTATATGAAGTTGAAATAAGTCAAAATTACCACATTCTCAGCGGTTTCAAAGTATCGCAAATCACATAAAGCTATCCAATACAACATAATACGCATGAATCCGTCCTCAAATGCACAAAATTTTGCGTTTCCAGCGAGTTATCAGCGTTTTTTCTGAGTTTCGTTGAGAAATTTTTGATTCTGTGAATCTGCTCAGAAGCAAGATTTTGCTTCAGAAATGCGTTATATGGCAGAATTTAGCACCAAATACATCATATTTAGTGTTTTTAGAGTGCTATTCGCAGTTTTACAAACTTTGGAATAAGTCGAAATCACGCTTTTCCGGGGCAGATTTTCACAATCAAAAAGTTCATATTCCTATTCAGGACCTCATAATACGTATGAATTCATCAACGAAAACATCATATCTTGTGTTTTTAGAACGCTATCTGCAGTTATATGAAGTTTGAAATAAGTCAAAATTACCACATTCTCAGCGGTTTCAAAGTATCGCAATCACATAAATCTATCCAATACAACATAATACGCATGAATCCGTCCCCAGGTGCACAAAATTTTGCGTTTCCAGCGAGTTATCAGCGTTTTTTCTGAGTCTCGTTGAGAAATTTTTGATTCTGTAAATATGCTCAGAAGCAAGATTTTGCTTCAGAAATGCGTTATATGGCAGAATCTAGCACCAAATACATCATATTTCGTGTTTTTTAGAGTGCTATTCGCAGTTTCACAAACTTAGGAATAAGTCGAAACCACGCTTTTCCGGGCAGATTTTCACAATCAAAAAGTTCATATTCCCATTTAGGACCTCATAATATGTATGAATCCATCAACAAAAACATCATATCTCGTGTTCTCAAAGCGCTATCTGCAGTTATATGAAGTTTGAAATAAGTCAAAATTACCACATTCTCAGCGGTTTCAAAGTATCGCAAATCACATAAATCTATCCAATACAACACAATACGCATGAATCCGTCCTCAAATGCACGAAATTTTGCGTTTCCAGCGAGTTATTAGCGTTCTTTCTGAGTCTCGTTGAGAAATTTTTGATTCTGTAAATCTGCTCAGAAGCAAGATTTTGCTCCAGAAATGCGTTATATGGAAGAATCTAGCACCAAATACATCATATTTCGTGTTTTTAGAGTGCTAATCGCAGTTTTACAAACTTGGAATAAGTCGAAATCACGCTTTCCGGGCAGATTTTCACAATCAAAAAGTTCATATTTCTATTCAGGACCTCATAATATGTATGAATCCATCAACAAAAACATCATATCTCGTGTTTTCAGAGCGCTATCTGCAGTTATATGAAGTTTGAAATAAGTCAAAGTTACCACATTCTCAGCGGTTTTCAAAGTATCGCAAATCACATAAATCTATCCAATACAACATGATACGCATGAATCCGTCCTCAAATGCACAAAATTTTGCGTTTCCAGCGAGTTATTAGCGTTCTTTCTGAGTCTCGTTGAGAAATTTTTGATTCTGTAAATCTGCTCAGAAGCAAGATTTTGCTTCAGAAATGCGTTATATGGCAGAATCTAGCACCAAATACATCATATTACGTGTTTTTAGAGTGCTATTCGCAGTTTTACAAACTCTGGAATGAGTCGAGATCACGCTTTTCCGGGCTGATTTTCACAATCAAAAAGTCCATATTCCTATTCAGAACCTCATAATATGTATGAATCCATCAACAGAAACATCATATCTCGTGTTTTCAGAGTGCTATCTCCAGTTATATGAAGTTTGAAATAAGTCAAAATTACCACATTCTCAGCGGTTCCAAAGTATCGCAAATCACATAAATCTATCCAATACAACATAATACGCATGAATCCGTCCTCAAATGCACAAAATTTTGCGTTTCCAGCGAGTTATCAGCGTTTTTTCTGAGTTTAGTATGAAATTTTTGATTCTGTAAATCTGCTCAGAAGCAAGATTTTGCTCCAGAAATGCGTTATATGGCAGAATTTAGCACCAAATACATCATATTTCGTGTTTTTAGAGTGCTATTCGCAGTTTTACAAACTTTGGAATAATTTGAAATCACGCTTTTCCGGGCAGATTTTCACGATCAAAAAGTTCATATTCCTATTTAGGACCTCATAATATGTATGAATCCATCAACAGAAACATCATATCTTGTGTTTTCAGAGCGCTATTCTGCAGTTTTATGAAGTTTGAAATAAGTCAAAATTACCACATTCTCAGCGGTTTCAAAGTATCGCAAATCACGTAAATCTATCCAATACAACATAATACGCATGAATCCGTCCTCAAATGCACAAAATTTTGCGTTTCCGGCGAGTTATCAGCGTTTTTTTCTGAGTCTCGTTGAGAAATTTTTGATTCTGTAAATCTGCTCAGAAGCAAGATTTAACTTCAGAAATGCGTTATATGGCAGAATCTAGCACCAAATACATCATATTTCGTGTTTTTAGAGTGCTAATCGCAGTTTTACAACCTTTGGAATAAGTCGAAATCACGCTCTTCCGGGCAGATTTTTACAGTCTAAAAGTTCATATTCCTTTTCAGGACCTCATAATATGTATGATCCATCAACAAAAACATCATATCTCGTGTTTTTAGAGCGCTATCTGCAGTTATATGAAGTTTGAAATAAGTCAAAATTACCACATTCTCAGCGGTTTCAAAGTATCGCAAATCACATAAAGCTATCCAATACAACATAATACGCATGAATCCGTCCTCAAATGCACAAAATTTTGCGTTTCCAGCGAGTTATCAGCGTTTTTTTCTGAGTTTCGTTGAGAAATTTTTGATTCTGTGAATCTGCTCAGAAGCAAGATTTTGCTTCAGAAATGCGTTATATGGCAGAATCTAGCACCAAATACATTATATTTCGTGTTTTAGAGTGCTATTCGCAGTTTTACAAACTTTGGAATAAGTCGAAATCACGCTTTTCCGGGCAGATTTTCACAATCAAAAAGTTCATATTCCTATTCAGGACCTCATAATACGTATAAATTCATCAACAAAAACATCATATCTTGTGTTTTCAGAACGCTATCTGCAGTTATATGAAGTTTAAAATAAGTCAAAATTACCACATTCTCAGCGGTTTCAAAGTATCGCAAATCACATAAATCTATCCAATACAACATAATACGCATGAATCCGTCCCCAAGTGCACAAAATTTTGGGTTTCCAGCGAGTTATCAGCGTTATTTCTGAGTCTCGTTGAGAAATTTTTGATTCTGTAAATATGCTCAGAAGCAAGATTTTGCTTCAGAAATGCGTTATATGGCAGAATCTAGCACCAAATACATCATATTTCGTGTTTTCAGAGTGCTATTCGCAGTTTCACAAACTTAGGAATAAGTCGAAATCACGCTTTTCCGGGCAGATTTTCACAATCAAAAAGTTCATATTCCATTTAGGACCTCATAATATGTATGAATCCATCAACAAAAACATCATATCTCGTGTTCCCAGAGCGCTATCTGCAGTTATATGAAGTTTGAAATATGTCAAAATTACCACATTCTCAGCGGTTTCAAAGTATCGCAAATCACATATCTATCCAATACAACATAATACGCATGAATCCGTCCTCAAATGCACAAAATTTTGCGTTTCCAGCGAGTTATCAGCGTTTTTTCTGAGTCTCGTTGAGAAATTTTTGATTCTGATAATCTGCTCAGAAGCAAGATTTTGCTTCAGAAATGCGTTACATGGCAAATCTAGCACCAAATACATCATATTACGTGTTTTTAGAGTGCTATTCGCAGTTTCACAAACTTAGGAATATGTCGAAATCACGCTTTTCCGGGCAGATTTTCACAATAAAAAAGTTCATATTCCCCATTTGGGGCCTCATAATATGTATGAATCCATCAACAAAAACATCATATCTCGTGTTCTCAGAGCGCTATCTGCAGTTATATGAAGTTTGAAATAAGTCAAAATTACCACATTCTCAGGTCAAAATTACCACATTCTCAGCGGTTTCAAAGTATCGCAAATCACATAAATCTATCCAATACAACATAATACGCATGAATCCGTCCTCAAATGCACAAAATTTTGCGTTTCCAGCGAGTTATCAGCGTTTTTTCTGAGTTTCGTTGAGAAATTTTTGATTCTGTGAGTCTGCTCAGAAGCAAGATTTTGCTCCAGAAATGCGTTATATGGCAGAATTTAGCACCAAATACATCATATTTAGTGTTTTTAGAGTGCTATTCGCAGTTTTACAAACTTTGGAATAAGTCGAAATCACGCTTTTCCGGGCAGATTTTCACAATCAAAAAGTTCATTTTCCTATTCAGGACCTCATAATACGTATGAATTCATCAACAAAAACATCATATCTTGTGTTTTTAGAACGCTATCTGCAGTTATATGAAGTTTGAAATAAGTCAAAATTACCACATTCTCAGCGGTTTCAAAGTATCGCAAATCACATAAATCTATCCAATACAACATAATACGCATGAATCCGTCCCCAGGTGCACAAAATTTTGCGTTTCCAGCGAGTTATCAGCGTTTTTTCTGAGTCTCGTTGAGAAATTTTTGATTCTGTAAATATGCTCAGAAGCAAGATTTTGCTTCAGAAATGCGTTATATGGCAGAATCTAGCACCAAATACATCATATTTCGTGTTTTTAGAGTGCTATTCGCAGTTTCACAAACTTAGGAATAAGTCGAAACCACGCTTTTCCGGGCAGATTTTCACAATCAAAAAGTTCATATTCCGATTTAGGACCTCATAATATGTATGAATCCATCAACAAAAACATCATATCTCGTGTTCTCAGAGCGCTATCTGCAGTTATATGAAGTTTGAAATAAGTCAAAATTACCACATTCTCAGCGGTTTCAAAGTATCGCAAATCACATAAATCTATCCAATACAACACAATACGCATGAATCCGTCCTCAAATGCACGAAATTTTGCGTTTCCAGCGAGTTATAAGCGTTCTTTCTGAGTCTCGTTGAGAAATTTTTGATTCTGTAAATCTGCTCAGAAGCAAGATTTTGCTCCAGAAATGCGTTATATGGAAGAATCTAGCACCAAATACATCATATTTCGTGTTTTTAGAGTGCTAATCGCAGTTTTACAAACTTTGGAATAAGTCGAAATCACGCTTTCCGGGCAGATTTACACAATCAAAAAGTTCATATTTCTATTCAGGACCTCATAATATGTATGAATCCATCAACAGAAACATCATATCTCGTGTTTTCAGAGTGCTATCTCCAGTTATATGAAGTTTGAAATAAGTCAAAATTACCACATTCTCAGCGGTTCCAAAGTATCGCAAATCACATATATCTATCCAATACAACATAATACGCATGAATCCGTCCTCAAATGCACAAAATTTTGCGTTTCCAGCGAGTTATCAGCGTTTTTTCTGAGTTCAGTATGAAATTTTTGATTCTGTAAATCTGCTCAGAAGCAAGATTTTGCTCCAGAAATGCGTTATATGGCAGAATTTAGCACCAAATACATCATATTTCGTGTTTTTAGAGTGCTATTCGCAGTTTTACAAACTTTGGAATAATTTGAAATCACGCTTTTCCGGGCAGATTTTCACGATCAAAAAGTTCATATTCCCATTCAGGACCTCATAATACGTATGAATCCATCAACAAAAACATCATATCTTGTGTTTTCAGAGCGCTATCTGCAGTTATATGAAGTTTGAAATAAGTCAAAATTACCACATTCTCAGCGGTATCGAAGTATCGCAAATCACATTAATCTATCCAATACAACATAATACGCATGAATCCGTCCTCAAATGCACCAAATTTTGCGTTTCCAGCGAGTTATCAGCGTTTTTTCTGAGTCTCGTTGAGAAATTTTTGATTCTGTAAATCTGCTCAGAAGCAAGATTTTGCTTCAGAAATGCGTTATATGGCAGAATCTAGCACCAAATACATCATATTTCGAGTTTTTAGAGTGCTATTCGCAGTTTTACAAACTTTGGAATAAGTCTAAATCACGCTTTTCCGGGCAGATTTTCACAATCAAAAAGTTAATATTCCCATTTAAGACCTTATAATATGTATGAATCCATCAACAAAAACATCATATCTCGTGTTTTCAGAGTGCTATCTGCAGTTATATGAAGTTTGAAATAAGTCAAAATTACCACATTCACAACGGTTTCAAAGTATCGCAAATCACATAAATCTATCCAATACAACATAATACGCATGAATGCGTCCTAAAATGCACAAGATTTTGCGTTCCCAGCGAGTTATCAGCGTTTTTTCTGAGTCTCGTTGAGAAATTTTTGATTCTGTAAATCTGCTCAGAAGCAAGATTTTGCTTCAGAAATGCGTTATATGGCAGAATCTAGCACCAAATACATCATATTTTGTGTTTTTTAGAGTGCTAATCCCCGTTTTACAAACTTTGGACCAGTCGAAATCACGCTTTTCCCGGCAGATTTTCACGATCAAGAAGTTCATATTCCCATTCAGGACCTCATAATATGTATGAATCCATCAACAAAAACATCATATCTCGTGTTTTCAGAGCGCTATCTGCAGTTATATAAAGTTTGAAATAAGTCAAAATTACCACATTCTCAGCGGTTTCAAAGTATCGCGAATCACATAAATCTATCCAATACAACATAATACGCATGAATCCGTCCTCAAATGCACAAAATTTTGCGTTTCCAGCGAGTTATCAGCGTTTTTTCTAAGTCTCGTTGAGAAATTTTTGATTCTGCAAATCTGCTCAGAAGCAAGATTTTGCTTCAGAAATGCGTTATATGAAAGAATCTAGCACCAAATACATCATATTTTGTGTTTTTAGAGTGCTAATCGCAGTTTTACTAACTTTGGAATAAGTCGAAATCACGGTTTTCCGGGCAGATTCTCACAATCAAAAAGTTCATATTCCCATTCAGGACCTCATAATATGTATGAATCCATCAACAAAAAACATCATATCTCGTGTTTTCAGAGCGCTATCTGCAGTTATATAAAGTTTGAAATAAGTCAAAATCACCACATTCTCAGCGGTTTCAAAGTATCGCGAATCACATAAATCTATCCAATACAACATAATACGCATGAATCCGTCCTCAAATGCACAAAATTTTGCGTTTCCAGCGAGTTATCAGCGTTTTTTTCTAAGTCTCGTTGAGAAATTTTTGATTCTGCAAATCTGCTCAGAAGCAAGATTTTGCTTCAGAAATGCGTTATATGACAGAATCTAGCACCAAATACATCATATTACGTGTTTTTAGAGTGCTATTCGCAGTTTTTCGAACTCTGGAATGAGTCGAAATCACGCTTTTCCGGGCAGATTTTCACAATCAAAAAGTCCATATTCCTATTCAGGACCTCATAATACGTATGAATCCATCAACAAAAACATCATATCTTGTGTTTTCAGAGCGCTATCTGCAGTTATATGAAGTTTGAAATAAGTCAAAATTACCACATTCTCAGCGGTTTCAAAGTATCGCAAATCACATAAATCTATCCAATACAACATAATACGCATGAATCCGTCCTCAAATGCACAAAATTTTGCGTTTCCAGCGAGTTATTAGCGTTTTTTCTGAGTCTCGTTGAGAAATTTTTGATTCTGTGAATCTGCTCAGAAGCAGGATTTTGCTCCAGAAATGCGTTATATGGCTTAATTCTAGTACAAAATACATCATATTTCGAGTTTTTAGAGTGCTATTCGCAGTTTTACAAACTTTGGAATAAGTCGAAATCACGCTTTTCCGGGCAGACTTTCACAATCAAAAAGTTCGTATTCCCATTTAAGACCTTATAATATGTATGAATCCATCAACAAAAACATCATATCTCGTGTTTTCAGAGTGCTATCTGCAGTTATATGAAGTTTGAGATAAGTCAAAATCACCACATTCTCAGCGGTTTCAAAGTATCGCAAATCACATAAATCTATCCAATACAACATAATACGCATGAATTCGTCCTCAAATGCACAAGATTTTGCGTTTCCAGCGAGTTATCAGCGTTTTTTCTGAGTCTCGTTGAGAAATTTTTGATTCTGTAAATCTGCTCAGAAGCAAGATTTTGCTTCAGAAATGCGTTATATGGCAGAATCTAGCACCAAATACATCATATTTCGTGTTTTTAGAGTGCTAATCGCAGTTTTACAAACTTTGGAATAAGTCGGGAATCACGCTTTTCCGGGCAGATTTTCACAATCAAAAAGTTCATATTCCTATTCAGGACCTCATAATACGTATGAATTCATCAACAAAAACATCATATCTCGTGTTTTCAGAGCGTTATGTGCAGTTATATGAAGTTTGAAATAAGTCAAAATTACCACATTCTCAGCGGTTTCAAAGTATCGCAAATCACATAAATCTATCCAATACAACATAATACGCATGAATCCGTCCTCAAATGCACAAAATTTGGCGTTTTCCAGCAAGTTATCAGCGTTTTTTCTGAGTTTCGTTGGGAAATTTTTGATTCTGTAAATCTGCTCAGAAGCAAGATTCTGCTCCAGAAATGCGTTATATGGCAGAATCTAGCACAAAATAAATCATATTTCGAGTTTTTAGAGTGCTATTCGCAGTTTTACAAACTTTAGAATAAGTCCGTAATCACGCTTTTCCGGCAGATTTTCACAGTCAAAAAGTTCATATTCCTATTTAGGACCTTATAATATGTATGAATCCATCAACAAAAACATCATATCTCGTGTTTTCAGAGCGCTATTTGCAGTTATATGAAGTTTGAAATAAGTCAAAATTACCACATTCTCAGCGGCTTCAAAGTATCGCAAATCACATAAATCTATCCAATACAACATAATACGCATGAATCCGTCCTCAAATGCTCAAAATTCATTTGTTTCCTGCGAGTTATCAGCGTTTTTTCTGAGTCTCGTTCAGAAATTTTTATTCTGAAAATCTGCTCAGAAGCAAGATTTTGCTTCAGAAATGCGTTACATGACAGAATCTAGCACCAAATACATCATATTTTGTGTTTTTAGAGTGCTAATCGCAGTTTTACAAACTTTGGAATAAGTCGGAATCACGCTTTTCCGGGCAGATTTTCACAATCAAAAAGTTCATATTCCTATTCAGGACCTCATAATATGTATAAATCCATCAACAAAAACATCATATTCCGTGTTTTTAGAGCGCTATCTGCAGTTATATGAAGTTTGATATAAGTCAAAATTACCACATTCTCAGCGGTTCCAAAGTATCGCAAATCACATAAATCTATCTAATACAACATAATACGCATGAATCCGTCCTCAAATGCACAAAATTTTGCGTTTCCAGCGAAATATCAGCGTTTTTTCTGAGTCTCGTTGAGAAATTTTTGATTCTGTAAATATGCTCAGAAGCAAGATTTTGCTTCAGAAATGCGTTATATGGCAGAATCTAGCACCAAATACATCATATTACGTGTTTTTAGATTGCTTTTCGCAGTTTCACAAACTTTGGAATAAGTCGAAATCACGCTTTTCCGGGCAGATTTTCACAATCAAGAAGTCCATATTCCTATTCAGGACCTCATAATATGTATGAATCCATCAACAGAAACATCATATCTCGTGTTTTCAGAGCGCTATCTGCAGTTATATGAAGTTTGAAATAAGTCAAAATCACCACATTCTCAGTGGTTTCAAAGTATCGCAAATCACATAAATCCATCCAATACAACATAATACGCATGAATCCGTCCTCAAATGCACAAAATTTTGCGTTTCCAGCGAGTTATCAGCGTTTTTTCTGAGTCTCGTTGAGAAATTTTTGATTCTGTGAATCTGCTCAGAAGCAAGACTTTGCTTCAGAAATGCGTTATATGGCTTAATTCTAGCACGAAATACATCATATTTCGAGTTTTTAGAGTGCTATTCGCAGTTTTACAAACTTTGGAATAAGTCAAAATTACGCTTTTCCGGGCAGATTTTCACAATCAAAAAGTTCATATTCCTATTTAAGACCTTATAATATGTATGAATCCATCAACAAAAACATCATATCTCGTGTTTTTCAGAGTGCTATCCGCAGTTATATGAAGTTTGAGATAAGTCAAAATCACCACATTCTCAGCGGTTTCAAAGTATCGCAAATCACATAAATCTATCCAATACAACATAATACGCATGAATCCGTCCTCAAATGCACAAAATTTTGCGTTTCCAGCGAGTTATCAGCGTTTTTTCTAAGTCTCGTTGAGAAATTTTGATTCTGCAAATCTGCTCAGAAGCAAGATTTTGCTCCAGAAATGCGTTATATGACAGAATCTAGCACCAAATACATCATATTACGTGTTTTTAGAGTGCTATTCGCAGTTTTGCGAACTCTGGAATGAGTCGAAATCACGCTTTTCCGGGCAGATTTTCACAATCAAAAAGTCCATATTCCTATTCAGGACCTCATAATACGTATGAATCCATCAACAAAAACATCATATCTTGTGTTTTCAGAGCGCTATCTGCAGTTATATGAAGTTTGAAATAAGTCAAAATTACCACATTCTCAGCGGTTTCAAAGTATCGCAAATCACATAAATCCATCCAATACAACATAATACGCATGAATCCGTCCTCAAATGCACAAAATTTTGCGTTTCCAGCGAGTTATTAGCGTTTTTTCTGAGTCTCGCTGAGAAATTTTTGATTCTGTAAATCTGCTCAGAAGCAAGATGTTGCTTCAGAAATGCGTTATATGGCAGAATCTAGCACCAAATACATCATATTTTGAGTTTTTAGAGTGCTATTCGCAGTTTTGCAAACTTTGGAATAAGTCGAAATCACGCTTTTCCGGGCAGATTTTCACAATCAAAAAGTTCATATTCCTATTTAGGACCTCATAATATGTATGAATCCATCAACAAAAACATCATATCTCGTGTTTTCAGAGCGCTATCTGCAGTTATATGAAGTTTGAAATAAGTCAAAATTACCACATTCTCAGCGGTTTCAAAGTATCGCAAATCACATAAATATATCCAATACAACATAATACGCATGAATCCGTCCTCAAATAATCAAAATTTTGCGTTTCCAGAGTGTTATCAGCGTTTTTTCTGTGTCTCGTTGAGAAATTTTTGATTCTGTAAATCTGCTCAGAAGCAAGATCTTGCTTCAGAAATGCGTTATATGGCAGAATCTAGCACTAAATACATCATATTTCGTGTTTTTAGAGTGCTAATCGCAGTTTTACAAACTTTGGAATAAGTCAAAATCACGCTTTTCCGGGCAGATTTTCACAATCAAGAAGTTCATATTCCTATTCAGGACCTTATAATATGTATGAATCCATCAACAAAAACATCATATCTCGTGTTTTCAGAGCGCTATCTGCAGTTATATGAAGTTTGAAAAAAGTCAAAATTACCACATTCTCAGCGGTTTCAAAGTATCGCAAATCACATAAATCTATCCAATACAACATAATACGCATGAATCCGTCCTCAAATGCACAAAATTTTGCGTTTCCAGCGAGTTATCAGCGTTTCTTCTGAGTCTCGTTTTGAAATTTTTGTTTCTGTAAATCTGCTCAGAAGCAGAATTTTGCTTCAGAAATGCGTTATATGGCAGAATCTAGCACCAAATACATCATATTACATGATTTCAGAGTGCTTTTCGCAGTTTTACAAATTTTGGAATAAGTCGTAATCATGCTTTTCCGGGCAGATTTTCACAATCAAGAAGTTCATATTCCTATTCGGGACCTCATAATATGTATGAATCCATCAACAAAAACATCATATCTCGTGTTTTTAGAGCGCTATCTGCAGTTATATGAAGTTTGAAATAAGTCAAAATTACCACATTCTCAGCGGTTTCAAAGTATCGCAAATCACATAAATCTATCCAACACAACATAATACGCATGAATCCGTCCTCAAATGCACAAAATTTTGCGTTCCCAGCGAGTTATCAGCGTTTTTTCTGAGTTTCGTTGAGAAATTTTTGATTCTGTAAATCTGCTCAGAAGCAAGATTTTGCTTCAGAAATGCGTTATATGGCAGAATTTAGCACCAAATACATCATATTTCGTGTTTTTAGAGTGCTATTCGCAGTTCTACAAACTTTAGAATAAGTCGAAATCACGCTTTTCCGGGCAAATTTTCACAATCAAAAAGTTCATATTCCTATTAAGGACCTCATAATATGTATGAATCCATCAACAAAAACATCATATCTAGTGTTTTCAGAGCGCTATGTGCAGTTATATGAAGTTTGAAATAAGTCAAAATTACCACATTCTCAGCGGTTTCAAAGTATCGCAAATCACATAAATCTATCCAATACAACATAATACGCATGAATCCGTCCTTAAATGCACAAAATTTTGCGTTCCCAGCGAGTTATCAGCGTTTTTTCTGAGTCTCATTGAGAAATTTTTGATTCTGTAAATCTGCTCAGAAGCAATATTTTGCTTCAGAAATGCGTTACATGGCAGAATCTAGCACCAAATACATCATATTACGTGTTTTTAGAGTGCTTTTCGCAGTTTTACAAACTTTGGAATAAGTCGAAATCACGCTTTTCCGGGCAGATTTTCACAATCAAAAAGTCCATATTCCCATTCAGGACCTCATAATATGTATGAATTCATCAACAAAAACATCATATCCCGTGTTTTCAGAGCGCTATCTGCAGTTATATGAAGTTTGAAATAAGTCAAAATTACCACATTCTCAGCGGTTTCAAAGTATCGCAAATCACATAAATCTATTCAATACAACATAATACGCATGAATCCGTCCTCAATGCACAAAATTTTGCGTTTCCAGCGAGTTATCAGCGTTTTTTCTGAGTCTCGTTGAGAAATTTTTGATTCTGTAAATCTGCTCAGAAGCAAGATTTTGCTTCAGAAATGCGTTATATGGCAGAATCTAGCACCAAATACATCATATTACGTGTTTTAAGAGTGCTTTTCGCAGTTTTTCAGATTTTGGAATAAGTCGAAATCACGCTTTTCCGGGCAGATTTTCACAATCAAAAAGTCCATATTCCTATTCGGGACCTCATAATATGTATGAATCCATCAACAAAAACATCATATCTCGTGTTTTAGAGCGCTATCTGCAGTTGTATGAAGTTTGAAATAAGTCAAAATTACCACATTCTCAGGGGTTTCAAAGTATCGCAAATCAAATAAATCTATCCAATACAACATAATACGCATGAATCCGTCCTCAAATGCACAAAATTTTGCGTTTCCAGCGAGTTATCAGCGTTTCTTCTGAGTTTCGTTTAGAAATTTTTGATTTTGTAAATCTGCTCAGAAGCAAGATTTTGTTCCAGAAATGCGTTATATGGCAGAATCTAGCACCAAATACATCATATTTTGTGTTTTCAGAGTGCTAATCGCAGTTTTACAAACTTTGGAATAAGTCGAAATCACGTTTTTCCGGGCAGATTTTCACAATCAAAAAGTTCATATTCCCATTTAAGACCTTATAATATGTATGAATCCATCAACAAAAACATCATATCTCGTGTTTTCAGAGTGCTATCTGCAGTTATATGAAGTTTGAAATAAGTCAAAATTACCACATTCACAACGGTTTCAAAGTATCGCAAATCACATAAATCTATCCAATACAACAAAATACGCATGAATCCGTCCTCAGAAGCACAAAATTTTGCGTTTCCAGCGAGTTATCAGCGTTTTTCCTGAGTCTCCCTGAGAAATTTTTGATTCTGTAAATCTGCTCAGAAGCAAGATGTTGCTTCAGAAATGCGTTATATGGCAGAATCTAGCACCAAATACATCATATTTGGAGTTTTTAGAGTGCTATTCGCAGTTTTACAAGCTTTGGAATAAGTCGAAATCACGCTTTTCCGGGCAGATTTTCACAATCAAAAAGTTCATATTCCTATTTAGGACCTCATAATATGTATGAATCCATCAACAAAAACATCATATCTCGTGTTTTTTAGAGCGCTATCTGCAGTTATATGAAGTTTGAAATAAGTCAAAATTACCACATTCTCAGCGGTTTCAAAGTATCGCAAATCACATAAAACTATCCAATACAACATAATACGCATGAATACGTCCTCAAATGCACAAAATTTTGCGTTTCCAGCGAGTTATCAGCGTTTTTTCTGAGTCTCGCTGAGAAATTTTTGATTCTGTAAATCTGCTCAGAAGCAAGATGTTGCTTTAGAAATGCGTTATATGGCAGAATCTAGCACCAAATACATCATATTTGGAGGTTTTTAGAGTGCTATTCGCAGTTTTACAAACTTTGAATAAGTCGAAATCACGCTTTTCCGGGCAGATTTTCACAATCAAAAAGTTCATATTTCTATTCAGGACCTCATAATATGTATGAATCCATCAACAAAAACATCATATCTCATGTTTTTAGAGCGCTATCTGCAGTTATATGAAGTTTGAAATAAGTCAAAATTACCACATTCTCAGCGGTTTCAAAGTATCGCAAATCACATAAAACTATCCAATACAACATAATACGCATGAATACGTCCTCAAATGCACAAAATTTTGCGTTTCCAGCGTGTTATCAGCGTTTTTTCTGTGTCTCGTTGAGAAATTTTTGATCCTGTAAATCTGCTCAGAAGCAAGATTTTGCTTCAGAAATGCGTTATATGGCAGAATCTAGCACTGAATACATCATATTTCGTGTTTTTAGAGTGCTAATCGCAGTTTTACAAACTTTGGAATAAGTCGAAATCACGCTTTTCCGGGCAGATTCTCACAATCAAGAAGTTCATATTCCTATTCAGGACCTTATAATATGTATGAATCCATCAACAAAAACATCATATCTCGTGTTTTCAGAGCGCTATCTGCAGTTATATGAAGTTTGAAATAAGTCAAAATTACCACATTCTCAGCGGTTTCAAAGTATCGCAAATCACATAAATCTATCCAATACAACAAAATACGCATGAATCCGTCCTCTAAAGCACAAAATTTTGCGTTTCCAGCGAGTTATCAGCGTTTTTTCTGAGTCTCGCTGAGAAATTTTTGATTCTGTAAATCTGCTCAGAAGCAAGATGTTGCTTTAGAAATGCGTTATATGGCAGAATCTAGCACCAAATACATCATATTTGGAGTTTTTAGAGTGCTATTCGCAGTTTTACAAACTTTGGAATAAGTCGAAATCACGCTTTTCCGGGCAGATTTTCACAATCAAAAAGTTCATATTCCTATTCAGGACCTCATAATATGTATGAATCCATCAACAAAAACATCATATCTCGTGTTTTCAGAGTGCTATCTGCAGTTATATGAAGTTTGAAATAAGTCAAAATTACCACATTCACAACGGTTTCAAAGTATCGCAAATCACATAAATCTATCCAATACAACAAAATACGCATGAATCCGTCCTCAGAAGCACAAAATTTTGCGTTTCCAGCGAGTTATCAGCGTTTTTCCTGAGTCTCCCTGAGAAATTTTTGATTCTGTAAATCTGCTCAGAAGCAAGATGTTGCTTCAGAAATGCGTTATATGGCAGAATCTAGCACCAAATACATCATATTTGGAGTTTTTAGAGTGCTATTCGCAGTTTTACAAACTTTGGAATAAGTCGAAATCACGCTTTTCCGGGCAGATTTTCACAATCAAAAAGTTCATATTTCTATTCAGGACCTCATAATATGTATGAATCCATCAACAAAAACATCATATCTCATGTTTTTAGAGCGCTATCTGCAGTTATATGAAGTTTGAAATAAGTCAAAATTACCACATTCTCAGCGGTTTCAAAGTATCGCAAATCACATAAAACTATCCAATACAACATAATACGCATGAATACGTCCTCAAATGCACAAAATTTTGCGTTTCCAGCGTGTTATCAGCGTTTTTTCTGTGTCTCGTTGAGAAATTTTTGATCCTGTAAATCTGCTCAGAAGCAAGATTTTGCTTCAGAAATGCGTTATATGGCAGAATCTAGCACTGAATACATCATATTTCGTGTTTTTAGAGTGCTAATCGCAGTTTTACAAACTTTGGAATAAGTCGAAATCACGCTTTTCCGGGCAGATTCTCACAATCAAGAAGTTCATATTCCTATTCAGGACCTTATAATATGTATGAATCCATCAACAAAAACATCATATCTCGTGTTTTCAGAGCGCTATCTGCAGTTATATGAAGTTTGAAATAAGTCAAAATTACCACATTCTCAGCGGTTTCAAAGTATCGCAAATCACATAAATCTATCCAATACAACAAAATACGCATGAATCCGTCCTCTAAAGCACAAAATTTTGCGTTTCCAGCGAGTTATCAGCGTTTTTTCTGAGTCTCGCTGAGAAATTTTTTGATTCTGTAAATCTGCTCAGAAGCAAGATGTTGCTTTAGAAATGCGTTATATGGCAGAATCTAGCACCAAATACATCATATTTGGAGTTTTTAGAGTGCTATTCGCAGTTTTACAAACTTTGGAATAAGTCGAAATCACGCTTTTCCGGGCAGATTTTCACAATCAAAAAGTTCATATTCCTATTCAGGACCTCATAATATGTATGAATCCATCAACAAAAACATCATATCTCGTGTTTTCAGAGTGCTATCTGCAGTTATATGAAGTTTGAAATAAGTCAAAATTACCACATTCACAACGGTTTCAAAGTATCGCAAATCACATAAATCTATCCAATACAACAAAATACGCATGAATCCGTCCTCAGAAGCACAAAATTTTGCGTTTCCAGCGAGTTATCAGCGTTTTTCCTGAGTCTCCCTGAGAAATTTTTGATTCTGTAAATCTGCTCAGAAGCAAGATGTTGCTTCAGAAATGCGTTATATGGCAGAATCTAGCACCAAATACATCATATTTGGAGTTTTTAGAGTGCTATTCGCAGTTTTACAAGCTTTGGAATAAGTCGAAATCACGCTTTTCCGGGCAGATTTTCACAATCAAAAAGTTCATATTCCTATTTAGGACCTCATAATATGTATGAATCCATCAACAAAAACATCATATCTCGTGTTTTTAGAGCGCTATCTGCAGTTATATGAAGTTTGAAATAAGTCAAAATTACCACATTCTCAGCGGTTTCAAAGTATCGCAAATCACATAAAACTATCCAATACAACATAATACGCATGAATACGTCCTCAAATGCACAAAATTTTGCGTTTCCAGCGTGTTATCAGCGTTTTTTCTGTGTCTCGTTGAGAAATTTTTGATTCTGTAAATCTGCTCAGAAGCAAGATTTTGCTTCAGAAATGCGTTATATGGCAGAATCTAGCACTGAATACATCATATTTCGTGTTTTTAGAGTGCTAATCGCAGTTTTACAAACTTTGGAATAAGTCGAAATCACGCTTTTCCGGGCAGATTTTCACAATCAAGAAGTTCATATTCCTATTCAGGACCTCATAATATGTATGAATCCATCAACAAAAACATCATATCTCGTGTTTTCAGAGCGCTATCTGCAGTTATATGAAGTTTGAAATAAGTCAAAATTACCACATTCTCAGCGGTTTCAAAGTATCGCAAATCACATAAATCTATCCAATACAACAAAATACGCATGAATCCGTCCTCTAAAGCACAAAATTTTGCGTTTCCAGCGAGTTATCAGCGTTTTTTCTGAGTCTCGCTGAGAAATTTTTGATTCTGTAAATCTGCTCAGAAGCAAGATGTTGCTTCAGAAATGCGTTATATGGCAGAATCTAGCACCAAATAAATCATATTTGGAGTTTTTAGAGTGCTATTCGCAGTTTTACAAACTTTGGAATAAGTCGAAATCACGCTTTTCCGGGCAGATTTTCACAATTAAAAAGTTCATATTCCTATTCAAGACCTCATAATATGTATGAATCCATCAACAAAAACATCATATCTCATGTTTTTAGAGCGCTATCTGCAGTTATATGAAGTTTGAAATAAGTCAAAATTACCACATTCTCAGCGGTTTCAAAGTATCGCAGATCACATAAATCTATCCAATACAACATAATACGCATGAATCCGTCCTCAAATGCACAAAATTTTGCGTTTCCAGCGAGTTATCAGCGTTTCTTCTGAGTTTCGTTGAGAAATTTTTGATTTTGTAAATCTGCTCAGAAGCAAGATTTTGCTTCAAAAATGCGTTATATGGCAGAATCTAGCACCAAATACATCATATTTCGTGTTTTCAGAGTGCTAATCGCAGTTTTACAAACTTTGGAATAAGTCGAAATCACGTTTTTCCGGGCAGATTTTCACAATCAAAAAGTTCATATTCCCATTCAGGACCTCATAATACGTATGAATCCATCAACAAAAACATCATATCTTGTGTTCTCAGAGCGCTATCTGTAGTTATATGAAGTTTGAAATAAGTCAAAATTACCACATTCTCAGCGGTTTCAAATTATCGCAAATCACATAAATCTATCCAATACAACAAAATACGCATGAATCCGTCCTAAAAAGCACAAAATTTTGCGTTTCCAGCGAGTTATCAGCGTTTTTTCTGAGTCTCGTTGAGTAATTTTTGATTCTGTAAATCTCCTCAGAAGCAAGACTTTGCTTCAGAAATGCGTTATATGGCAGAATCTAGCACCAAATACATCATATTTCATGTTCTTAGAGTGCTATTCGCAGTTTTACAAACTTTGGAATGAGTCGAAATCACGCTTTTTCGGGCAGATTTTCACAATCAAAAAGTTCATATTCCTATTCAGGACCTCATAATATGTATGAATCCATCAACAAAAACATCATATCTTGTGTTTTCAGAGCGCTATCTGCAGTTATATGAAGTTTGAAATAAGTCAAAATTACCACATTCTCAGCGGTTTCAAAGTATCGCAAATCACATAAATCTATCCAATACAACATAATACGCATGAATCCGTCCTCAAATGCATGAAATTCTGCGTTTCCAGCGAGTTATTAGCGTTTTTTCTGAGTCTCGTTGAGAAATTTTTGATTCTGTAAATCTGCTCAGAAGCATGATTTAGCTTCAAAAATGCGTTATATGGCAGAATCACCAAATACATCATATTACGTGTTTTTAGAGTGCTATTCGCAGTTTTAGGAATAATTCGAAATCACGCTTTTCCGGGCAGATTTTCACAATCAAAAAGTCCATATTCCTATTCAGGACCTCATAATATGTATAAATCCATCAACAGAAAACATCATATCTCGTGTTTTCATAGCGCTATCTGCAGTTATATGAAGTTTGAAATAAGTCAAAATTACCACATTCTCAGCGGTTTCAAAGTATCGCAAATCACATAAATCTATCCAATACAACATAATACGCATGAATCCGTCCTCAAATGCACAAAATTTTGCGTTTCCAGCGAGTTATCAGCGTTTTTTCTAAGTTTCGTTGAGAAATTTTTGATTCTGTAAATCTGCTCAGAAGCAAGATTTGCTTCAGAAATGCGTTATATGGCAGAATTTAGCACCAAATACATCATGTTTCGTGTTTTTAGAGTGCTATTCGCAGTTTTACAAACTTTGGAATAAGTCGAAATCACGCTTTTCCCGGCAAATTTTTACGATCAAAAAGTTCATATTCCCATTCAGGACCTCATGATACGTATGAATCCATAAACAAAAACATCATATCTTGTGTTTTCAGAGCGCTAACTGCAGTTATATGAAGTTTGAAATAAGTCAAAATTACCACATTCTCAGCGGTTTCGAAGTATCGCAAATCACATAAATCTATCCAATACAACATAATACGCATGAATCCGTCCTCAAATGCACAAAATTTTGCGTTTCCAGCGAGTTATCAGCGTTTTCCTGAGTCTCGTTGAGAAATTTTTGATTCTGTAGATCAGCTCAGAAGCAAGATTTTGCTTCAGAAATGCGTTATATGGCAGAATCTAGCACCAAATACATCATATTTCGAGTTTTTCGAGTGTTATTCGCAGTTTTACAAACTTTGAAATAAGTCGAAATCACGCTTTTCCGGGCAGATTTTCACAAGCAAAAAGTTCATATTCCTATTCGGGACCTCATAATATGTATGAATCCATCAACAAAAACATCATATCTCGTGTTTTCAGAGCGCTATCTGCAGTTATATGAAGTTTGAAATAAGTCAGAATTACCACATTCTCAGCGGTTTCAAAGTATCGCAAATCACATAAATCTATCCAATACAACATAATACGCATGAATCCGTCCTCAAATGCACAAAATTCTGCGTTCCAGCGAATTATCAGCGTTTTTTCTGAGTCTCGTTGAGAAATTTTTGATTCTGTAAATCTGCTCAGAAGCAAGATTTTGCTTCAGAAATGCGTAATATGGCAGAATCTAGCACCAAATACATCATATTACGTGTTTTTAGAGTGCTTTTCGCAGTTTCACAAACTTTGGAATAAGTCGAAATCACGCTTTCCCGGGCAGATTATCACAATCAAAAAGTCCATATTCCTATTCAGGACCTCATTATATGTAAGAATCCATCAACAAAAACATCATATCTTGTGTTTTCAGAGCGCTATCTGCAGTTATATGACGTTTGAAATAAGTCAAAATTACCACATTCTCAGCGGTTTCAAAGTATCGCCAATCACATAAATCCATCCAATACAACATAATACGCATGAATCCGTCCCCAAATGCACAAAATTTTGCGTTTCCAGCGAGTTATCAGCGTTTTTTTCTGAGTCTCGTTGAGAAATTTTTGATTCTGTAAATCTGCTCAGAAGCAAGATTTTGCTTCACAAATGCGTTATATGGCAGAATCTAGCACCAAATACATCATATTTCGTGTTTTTAGAGTGCTATTCGCAGTTTTACAAACTTTGGAATAAGTCGAAATCACGCTTTTCCGGGCAGATTTTCACAATCAAAAAGTTCATATTCCTATTTAGGACCTCATAATATGTATGAATCCGAACAAAAACATCATATCTTGTGTTTTCGGAGCGCTATCTGCAGTTATATGAAGTTTGAAATAAGTGAAAATTACCACATTCTCAGCGGTTTCAAAGTATTGCAAATCACATAAATCTATCCAATACAACATAATACGCATGAATCCGTCCTCAAATGCACAAAAATTTTGCGTTTCCAGCGAGTTATCAGCGTTTTTTCTGAGTCTCGTTGAGGAATTTTTGATTCTGTAAATCTGCTCAGAAGCAAGATTTTGCTTCAGAAATGCGTTATATGGCAGAATCTAGCACCAAATACATCATATTTCGTGGTTTTTGGAGTGCTAATCGCAGTTTTACAAACTTTGGAATAAGTCGAAATCACGCTCTTCCGGGCAGATTTTCACAATCAAAAAGTTCATATTCCTATTCATGACCTCATAATATGTATGAATCCATCAACAAAAACATCATATCTTGTGTTTTCAGAGCGCTATCTGCAGTTATATGAAGTTCGAAATAAGTCAAAATTACCACATTCTCAGCGGTTTCAAAGTATCACAAAATCACATAAATCTATCCAATACAACATAATACGCATGAATCCGTCCTCAAATGCACAAAATTTTGCGTTTCCAGCGAGTTATCAGCGTTTTTTCCGAGTCTCGTTGAGAAATTTTTTGATTCTGTAAATCTGCTCAGAAGCAAGATTTTGCTTCAGAAATGCGTTATATGGCAGAATCTTGCACCAAATACATCATATTACGTGTTTTTAGAGTGCTTTTCGCAGTTTTACAAACTTTGGAATAAGTCGAAATCACGCTTTTCCGGGCAGATTATCACAATCAAAAAGTCCATATTCCTATTCAGGACCTCATTATATGTATGAATCCATCAACAAAAACATCATATCTCGTGTTTTCAGAGCGCTATCTGCAGTTATATGAAGTTTGAAATAAGTCAAAATTACCACATTCTCAGCGGTTTCAAAGTATCACAAATCACATAAATCTATCCAATACAACATAAAACGCATGATCCGTCCTCAAATGCACAAAATTTTGCGTTTCCAGCAAGTTATCAGCGTTTTTTTCCGAGTCTCGTTGAGAAATTTTTGATTCTGTAAATCTGCTCAGAAGCAAGATTTTGCTTCACAAATGCGTTATATGGCAGAATCTAGCACCAAATACATCATATTTCGTGTTTTTAGAGTGCTATTCGCAGTTTTACAAACTTTGGAATAAGTCGAAATCACGCTTTTCCGGGCAGATTTCCACAATCAAGAAGTTCATATTCCTATTCAGGACCTCATAATATGTATGAATCCATCAACGAGAACATCATATCTCGTGTTTTCAGAGCGCTATCTGCAGTTATATGAAGTTTGAAGTAAGTCAAAATTACCACATTCTCAGCGCTTTCAAAGTATCGCAAATCACATAAATCTATCCAATACAACATAATACGCATGAATCCGTCCTCAAATGCATAAAATTCTGCGTTTCCAGCGAGTTATTAGCGTTTTTTTCTGAGTCTCGTTGAGGAATTTTTGATTATGTAAATCTGCTCAGAAGTAAGATTTTGCTTCAAAAATGCGTTTATATGGCAGAATCAAGCACCAAATACATCATATTACGTGTTTTTAGAGTGCTATTCGCAGTTTTACAAACTTTGGAATAAGTCGACATCACGCTTTTCCGGGCAGATTTTCACAATCA
The DNA here is from genome assembly GCA_963989225.1 of Dromius quadrimaculatus. NCBI lineage: Eukaryota > Metazoa > Arthropoda > Insecta > Coleoptera > Carabidae > Dromius > Dromius quadrimaculatus. The sequence continues at coordinate 28,527 of CAXDIG010000029.1, forward strand.
AAAAGTCCATATTCCTATTCAGGACCTCATAATATGTATAAATCCATCAACAGAAACATCATATCTCGTGTTTTCATAGCGCTATCTGCAGTTATATGAAGTTTGAAATAAGTCTAAATTACCACATTCTCAGCGGTTTCAAAGTATCGCACATCACACAAATCTATCCAATACAACATAATACGCATTAATCCCGTCCTCAAATGCACAAAATTTTGCGTTTCCAGCGAGTTATCAGCGTTTTTTCTGAGTTACGTTGAGAAATTTTTGATTCTGTAAATCTGCTCAGAAGCAAGATTTTACTTCAGAAATGCGTTATATGGCAGAATTTAGCACTAAATACATCATGTTTCATGTTTTTAGAGTGCTATTCGCAGTTTTACAAACTTTGGAATAAGTCGAAATCACGCTTTTTCCCGGCAGATTTTCACGATCAAAAAGTTCATATTCTCATTCAGGACCTTATAATACGTATGAATCCATAAACAAAAACATCATATCTTGTGTTTTCAAGAGCGCTAACTGCAGTTATATGAAGTTTGAAATAAGTCAAAATTACTACATTCTCAGCGGTTTCAAAGTATCGCAAATCACATAAAATCTATCCAATACAACATAATACGCACGAATCCGTCCTCAAATGCACAAAATTTTGCGTTTCCAGCGAGTTATCAGCGTTTTTTCTGAGTCTCGTTGAGAAATTTTTGATTCTGTAAATCTGCTCAGAAGCAAGATTTTGCTTCAGAAATGCGTTATATGGCAGAATCTAGCACCAAATACATCATATTTCGTGTTTTTAGAGTGCTATTCGCAGTTTTACAAACTTTGGAATAAGTCGAAATCACGCTTTTCCGGGCAGATTTTCACAATCAAAAAGTTCATATTCCTATTCGGGACCTCATAATATGTATGAATCCATCAACAAAAACATCATATCTCGTGTTTTCAGAGCGCTATCTGCAGTTATATAAAGTTTGAAATAAGTCAGAATTACCACATTCTCAGCGGTTTCAAAGTATCGCAAACCACATAAATCTATCCAATACAACATAATACGCATGAATCCGTCCTCAAATGCACAAAATTTTGCGTTTCCAGCGAATTATCAGCGTTTTTTCTGAGTCTCGTTGAGAAATTTTTGATTCTGTAAATCTGCCCAGAAGCAAGATTTTGCTTCAGAAATGCGTTATATGGCAGAATCTAGCACCAAATACATCATATTCCGTGTTTTTAGAGTGCTAGTCGCAGTTTTACAAACTTTGGAAGAAGTCGAAATCACGTTTTTCCGGGCAGATTCTCACAATCAAAAAGTTCATATTCCTATTCAGGACCTCATAATATGTATGAATCCATCAACAAAAACATCATATCTTGTGTTTTCAGAGCGCTATCTGCAGTTATATGAAGTTTGAAATAAGTGAAAATTACCACATTCTCAGCGGTTTCAAAGTATCGCAAATCACATAAATCTATCCAATACAACATAATACGCATGAATCCGTCCTCAAATGCACAAAATTTTGCGTTTCCAGCGAGTTATCAGCGTTTTTTCTGAGTCTTGTTGAGAAATTTTTGATTCTGTAAATCTGCTCTGAAGCAAGATTTTGCTTCAGAAATGCGTTATATGGCAGAATCTAGCACCAAATACATCATATTTCGTGTTTTTAGAATGCTAATCGCAGTTTCAAAAACTTTGGAATAAGTCAAAATCAAGCTCTTCCGGCAGATTTTCACAATCAAAAAGTTCATATTCCTATTCAGGACCTCATAATATGTATGAATCCATCAACAAAAACATCATATCTCGTGTTTTCAGAGCGCTATCTGCAGTTATATGAAGTTTGAAATAAGTCAAAATTACCACATTCTCAGCGGTTTCAAAGTATCGCAAATCACATAAATCAATCCAATACAACATAAAACGCATGAATCCGTCCTCAAATGCACAAAATTTTGCGTTTCCAGCGAGTTATCAGCGTTTTTTTCTGAGTCTCGTTGAGAAATTTTTGATTCTGTAAATCTGCCTGGAAGCAAGATTTTGCTTCAGAAATGCGTTATACGGCAGAATCTAGCACCAAATACATCATATTCCGTGTTTTTAGAGTGCTTTTCGCAGTTTTACAAACTTTGGAATAAGTCGAAATCACGCTTTTCCGGGCAGATTATCACAATCAAAAAGTCCATATTCCTATTCAGGACCTCATTATATGTATGAATCCATCAACAAAAACATCATATCTCGTGTTTTCAGAGCGCTATCTGCAGTTATATAAAGTTTGAAATAAGTCAGAATTACCACATTCTCAGCGGTTTCAAAGTATCGCAAATCCCATGAATCTATCCAATACAACATAATACGCATGAATCCGTCCTCAAATGCACAAAATTTTGCGTTTCCAGCGAATTATCAGCGTTTTTTCTGAGTCTCGTTGAGAAATTTTTGATTCTGTAAATCTGCCCAGAAGCAAGATTTTGCTTCAGAAATGCGTTATATGGCAGAATCTAGCACCTAATACATCATATTCCGTGTTTTTAGAGTGCTAGTCGCAGTTTTACCAAACTTTGGAAGAAGTCGGAATCACGTTTTTCCGGGCAGATTCTCACAATCAAAAAGTTCATATTCCTATTCAGGACCTCATAATATGTATGAATCCATCAACAAAAACATCATATCTTGTGTTTTCAGAGCGCTATCTGCAGTTATATGAAGTTTGAAATAAGTGAAAATTACCACATTCTCAGCGGTTTCAAAGTATCGCAAATCACATAAATCTATCCAATACAACATAATACGCATGAATCCGTCCTCAAATGCACAAAATTTTGCGTTTCCAGCGAGTTATCAGCGTTTTTTCTGAGTCTTGTTGAGAAATTTTTGATTCTGTAAATCTGCTCTGAAGCAAGATTTTGCTTCAGAAAATGCGTTATATGGCAGAATCTAGCACCAAATACATCATATTTCGTGTTTTTAGAATGCTAATCGCAGTTTTAAAAACTTTGGAATAAGTCAAAATCACGCTCTTCCGGGCAGATTTTCACAATCAAAAAGTTCATATTCCTATTCAGGACCTCATAATATGTATGAATCCATCAACAAAAACATCATATCTCGTGTTTTCAGAGCGCTATCTGCAGTTATATGAAGTTTGAAATAAGTCAAAATTACCACATTCTCAGCGGTTTCAAAGTATCGCATATCACATAAATCTATCCAATACAACATAATACGCATGAATCCGTCCTCAAATGCACAAAATTTTGCGTTTCCAGCGAGTTATCAGCGTTTTTTTCCGAGTCTCGTTGAGAAATTTTTGATTCTGTAAATCTGCTCAGAAGCAAAATTTTGCTTCAGAAATGCGTTATACGGCAGAATCTAGCACCAAATACATCATATTCCGTGTTTTTAGAGTGCTTTTCGCAGTTTTACAAACTTTGGAATAAGTCGAAATCACACTTTTCCGAGCAGATTATCACAATCAAAAAGTCCATATTCCTATTCAGGACCTCATTATATGTATGAATCCATCAACAAAAACATCATATCTTGTGTTTTCAGAGCGCTATCTGCAGTTATATGACGTTTGAAATAAGTCATAATTACCACATTCTCAGCGGTTTCAAAGTATCGGCAATCACATAAAATCCATCCAATACAACATAATACGCATGAATCCGTCCTCAAATGCACAAAATTTTGCGTTTCCAGCGAGTTATCAGCGTTTATTCTGAGTCTCGTCGAGAAATTTTTGATTCTGTAAATCTGCTCAGAAGCAAGATTTTGCTTCACAATGCGTTATATGGCAGAATCTAGCACCAAATACATCATATTTCGTGTTTTTAGAGTGCTATTCGCAGTTTTACAAACTTTGGAATAAGTCGAAATCACGCTTTTCCGGGCAGATTTTCACAATCAAAAAGTTCATATTCTATTTAGGACCTCATAATGTGTATGAATCCATCAACAAAAACATCGTATCTCGTGTTTTCAGAGCGCTATCTGCAGTTATATGAAGTTTGAAATAAGTCAAAATTACCACATTTTCAGCCGGTTTCAAAGTATCGCAAATCACATAAATCTATCCAATACAACATAAAACGCATGAATCCGTCCTCAAATGCACAAAATTTTGCGTTTCCAGCGAGTTATCAGCGTTTTTTCTGAGTCTCGTTGAGAAATTTTTGATTCTGTAAATCTGCCTGGAAGCAAGATTTTGCTTCAGAAATGCGTTATACGGCAGAATCTAGCACCAAATACATCATATTCCGTGTTTTTAGAGTGCTTTTCGCAGTTTTACAAACTTTGGAATAAGTCGAAATCACGCTTTTCCGGGCAGATTATCACAATCAAAAAGTCCATATTCCTATTCAGGACCTCATTATATGTATGAACCCATCAACAAAAACATCATATCTTGTGTTTTCAGAGCGCTATCTGCAGTTATATGACGTTTGAAATAAGTCAAAATTACCACATTCTCAGCGGTTTCAAAGTATCGCCAATCACATAAATCCATCCAATACAACATAATACGCATGAATCCGTCCTCAAATGCACAAAATTCTGCGTTTCCAGCGAGTTATCAGCGTTTATTCTGAGTCTCGTTGAGAAATTTTTGATTCTGTAAATCTGCTCAGAAGCAAGATTTTGTTTCACAAATGCGTTATATGGCAGAATCTAGCACCAAATACATCATATTTCGTGTTTTTAGAGTGCTATTCGCAGTTTTACAAACTTTGGAATAAGTCGAAATCACGCTTTTCCGGGCAGATTTTCGCAATCAAAAAGTTCATATTCCTATTTAGTACCTCATAATGTGTATGAATCCATCAACAAAAACATCGTATCTCGTGTTTTCAGAGCGTTATCTGCAGTTATATGAAGTTTGAAATAAGTCAAAAATTACCACATTCTCAGCGGTTTCAAAGTATCGCAAATCACATAAATCTATCCAATACAACATAAAACGCATGAATCCGTCCTCAAATGCACAAAAATTTTGCGTTTCCAGCGAGTTATCAGCGTTTTTTCTGAGTCCCGTTGAGAAATTTTTGATTCTGTAAATCTGCCTAGAAGCAAGATTCTGCTTCAGAAATGCGTTATACGGCAGAATCTAGCACCAAATACATCATATTCCGTGTTTTTAGAGTGCTATTCGCAGTTTTACAAACTTTGGAATAAGTCGAAATCACGCTTTTCCGGGCAGATTTTCACAATCAAAAAGTTCATATTCCTATTTAGGACCTCATAATGTGTATGAATCCATCAACAAAAACATCGTATCTCGTGTTTTCAGAGCGCTATCTGCAGTTATATGAAGTTTGAAATAAGTCAAAATTACCACATTCTCAGCGGTTTCAAAGTATCGCAAATCACATAAATCTATCCAATACAACATAAAACGCATGAATCCGTCCTCAAATGCACAAAATTTTGCGTTTCCAGCGAGTTATCAGCGTTTTTTTCTGAGTCTCGTTGAGAAATTTTTGATTCTGTAAATCTGCCTAGAAGCAAGATTTTGCTTCAGAAATGCGTTATACGGCAGAATCTAGCACCAAATACATCATATTCCGTGTTTTTAGAGTGCTTTCCGCAGTTTTACAAACTTTGGAATAAGTCGAAATCACGCTTTTCCGGGCAGATTATCACAATCAAAAAGTCCATATTCCTATTAAGGACCTCATTATATGTATGAATCCATCAACAAAAACATCATATCTTGTGTTTTCAGAGCGCTATCTGCAGTTATATGACGTTTGAAATAAGTCAAAATTACCACATTCTCAGCGGCTTCAAAGTATCGCCAATCACATGAATCCATCCAATACAACATAATACGCATGAATCCGTCCTCAAATGCACAAAATTTTGCGTTTCCAGCGAGTTATCAGCGTTTATTCTGAGTCTCGTTGAGAAATTTTTGATTCTGTAAATCTGCTCAGAAGCAAGATTTTGCTTCACAAATGCGTTATATGGCAGAATCTAGCACCAAATACATCATATTTCGTGTTTTTAGAGTGCTATTCGCAGTTTTACAAACTTTGGAATAAGTCGAAATCACGCTTTTCCGGGCAGATTTTCACAATCAAAAAGTCCATATTCCTATTTAGGACCTCATAATGTGTATGAATCCATCAACAAAAACATCGTATCTCGTGTTTTCAGGGCGCTATCTGCAGTTATATGAAGTTTGAAATAAGTCAAAATTACCACATTCTCAGCGGTTTCAAAGTATCGCAAATCACATAAATCTATCCAATACAACATAAAACGCATGAATCCGTCCTCAAATGCACAAAATTTTGCGTTCCCAGCGAGTTATCAGCGTTTTTTCTGAGTCTCGTTGGGAAATTTTTGATTCTGTAAATCTGCCTAGAAGCAAGATTTTGCTTCAGAAATGCGTTATACGGCAGAATCTAGCACCAAATACATCATATTCCGTGTTTTTAGAGTGCTAGTCGCAGTTTTACAAACTTTGGAATAAGTCGAAATCACGCTTTTCCGGGCAGATATTCACAATCAAAAGTTCATATTCCTATTTAGGACCTCATAATATGTATGAATCCATCAACAGAAACATCATATCTTGTGTTTTCAGAGCGCTATCTGCAGTTATATGAAGTTTGAAATAAGTCAAAATTACCACATTCTCAGCGGTTTCAAAGTATCGCAAATCACGTAAATCTATCCAATACAACATAATACGCATGAATCCGTCCTCAAATGCACAAAATTTTGCGTTTCCGGCGAGTTATCAGCGTTTTTTTCTGAGTCTCGTTGAGAAATTTTTGATTCTGTAAATCTGCTCAGAAGCAAGATTTAACTTCAGAAATGCGTTATATGGCAGAATCTAGCACCAAATACATCATATTTCGTGTTTTTAGAGTGCTAATCGCAGTTTTACAAACTTTGGAATAAGTCGAAATCACGCTCTTCCGGGCAGATTTTTACAGTCTAAAAGTTCATATTCCTTTTCAGGACCTCATAATATGTATGAATCCATCAACAAAAACATCATATCTCGTGTTTTTAGAGCGCTATCTGCAGTTATATGAAGTTTGAAATAAGTCAAAATTACCACATTCTCAGCGGTTTCAAAGTATCGCAAATCACATAAAGCTATCCAATACAACATAATACGCATGAATCCGTCCTCAAATGCACAAAATTTTGCGTTTCCAGCGAGTTATCAGCGTTTTTTTCCGAGTCTCGTTGAGAAATTTTTGATTCTCTAAATATGCTCAGAAGCAAGATTTTGCTTCAGAAATGCGTTATATGGCAGAATCTAGCACCAAATACATAATATTACGTGTTTTTAGAGTGCTTTTCGCAGTTTAACAAACTTTGGAATAAGTCGAAATCACGCGTTTCCGGGCAGATTATCACAATCAAAAAGTCCATATTCCTATTCAGGACCTCATAATATGTATGAATCCATCAACAAAAAAATCATATCTTGTGTTTTCGGAGCGCTATCTGCAGTTAAATGACGTTTGAAATAAGTCAAAATTACCACATTCTCAGCGGTTCCAAAGTATCGCCTATCACATGAATCCATCCAATACAACATAATACGCATGAATCCGTCCTCAAATGCACAAAATTTTGCGTTTCCAGCGAGTTATCAGCGTTTATTCTGAGTCTCGTTGAGAAATTTTTGATTCTGTAAATCTGCTCAGAAGCAAGATTTTGCTTCACAAATGCGTTATATGGCAGAATCTAGCACCAAATACATCATATTTCGTGTTTTTAGAGTGCTATTCGCAGTTTTACAAACTTTGGAATAAGTCGAAATCACGCTTTTCCGGGCAGATTTTCACAATCAAAAAGTTCATATTCCTATTTAGGACCTCATAATGTGTATGAACCCATCAACACAAAACATCGTATCTCGTGTTTTCAGAGCGCTATCTGCAGTTATATGAAGTTTGAAATAAGTCAAAATTACCACATTCTCAGCGGTTTCAAAGTATCGCAAATCACATAAATCTATCCAATACAACATAAAACGCATGAATCCGTCCTCAAATGCACAAAATTTTGCGTTTCCAGCGAGTTATCAGCGTTTTTTCTGAGTCTCGTTGGGACATTTTTGATTCTGTAAATCTGCCTAGAAGCAAGATTTTGCTTCAGAAATGCGTTATACGGCAGAATCTAGCACCAAATACATCATATTCCGTGTTTTTAGAGTGCTAGTCGTAGTTTTACAAACTTTGGAATAAGTCGAAATCACGCTTTTCCGGGCAGATTTTCACAATCAAAAAGTTCATATTCCTATTAAGGACCTCATAATATGTATGAATCCATCAACAAAAACATCATATCTCGTGTTTCCAAAGCGCTATCTGCAGTTATATGAAGTTTGAAATAAGTCAAAATTACCACATTCTCAGCGGTTTCAAAGTATCGCAAATCACATAAATCCATCCAATACAACATAATACGCATGAATCCGCCCTAAAATGCACAAAATTTTGCGTTTCCAGCGAGTTATCAGCGATTTTTCTGAGTCTCGTTGAGAAATTTTTGATTCTGTAAATCTGCTCAGAAGCAAGATTTTGCTTCAGAAATGCGTTATATGGCAGAATCTAGCACCAATACATCATATTACGTGTTTTTTAGAGTGCTTTTCGCAGTTTTACAAACTTTGGAATAAGTCGGAATCACGCTTTTCCCGGAAGATTTTCACAATCAAAAAGTCCATATTCCTATTCAGGACCTCATAATATGTATGAATCCATCAACAAAAACATCATATCTCGTGTTTTCAGAGCGCTATCTGCAGTTATATGAAGTTTGAAATAAGTCAAAATTACCACATTCTCAGCGGTTCCAAAGTATCGCAAATCACATAAATCTATCCAACACAACATAATACGCATGAATCCGTCCTCAAATGCACAAAATTTTGCGTTTCCAGCGAGTTATCAGCGTCTTTTCTGAGTCTCGCTGAGAAATTTTTGATTCTGTTAATCTGCTCAGAAGCAAGATTTTGCTTCAGAAATGCGTTATATGGCAGAATCTAGCACCGAATACATCATATTTCGTGTTCTTAGAATGCTATTCGCAGTTTTACAAACTTTGGAATAGGTCGAAATCACGCTTTTCCGGGCAGATTTTCACAATCAAAAAGTTCATATTCCTATTCAGGACCTTATAATATGTATTAATCCATCAACAAAAACATCATATCTCGTGTTTTTAGAGCGCTATCTGCAGTTATATGAAGTTTGAAATAAGTCAAAATTACCACATTCTCAGCGGTTTCAAAGTATCGCAAATCACATAAATCTATCCAATACAACATAATACGCATGAATCCGTCCTCAAATGCACAAAATTTTGCGTTTCCAGCGAGTTATCAGCGTTCTTTCTGAGTGTCGTTGAGAAATTTTTGATTCTGTAAATCTGCTCCGAAGCAAGATTTTGCTTCAGAAATGCGTTATATGGCAAAATCTAGCACCAAATACATCATATTACGTGTTTTTAGAGTGCTATTCGCAGTTTTACAAACTTTGGAATAAGTCGAAATCACGATTTCCGGGTAGATTTTCACAATCAAAAAGTCCATATTCCTATTCAGGACCTCATAATATGTATGAATTCATCAACAAAAACATCATATCTCGTGTTTTCAGAGCGCTATCTGCAGTTATATGAAGTTTGAAATAAGTCAAAATTACCACATTCTCAGCGGTTTCAAAGTATCGCAAATCACATAAATCCATCCAATACAACATAATACGCATGAATCCGTCCTCAAATGCACAAAATTTTGCGTTTCCAGCGAGTTATCAGCGTTTTTTCTGAGTCTCGTTGAGAAATTTTTGATTCTGTAAATCTGCTCAGAAGCAAGATTTTGCTTCAGAAATGCGTTATATGGCAGAATCTAGCACCAAATACATCATATCTTGTGTTTTAGAGTGCTATTCGCAGCTTTACAAACTTTGGAATAAGTCGAAATCACGCTTTTCCGGGCAGATTTTCACAATCAAAAAGTTCATATTCCTATTTAGGACCTCATAATATGTATGAATCCATCAACAAAAACATCGTATCTCGTGTTTTCAGAGCGCTATCTGCAGTTATATGAAGTTTGAAATAAGTCAAAATTACCACATTCTCAGCAGTTTCAAAGTATCGCAAATCACATAATTCTATCCAATACAACATAACACGCATGAATCCGTCCTCAAATGCACAAAAATTTGCGTTTCCAGCGAGTTATCAGCGTTTTTTTTGAGTCTCGTTGAAAAATTTTTGATTCTGTAAATCTGCTCAGAAGCAAGATTTTGCTTCAGAAATGCGTTATATGGCAGAATCTAGCACCAAATACATCATATTACGTGTTTTTAGAGTGCTTTTCGCAGTTTTACAAACTTTGGAATAAGTCGCAATCACGCTTTTCCGGGCAGATTTGCACAATCAAAAAGTCCATATTTCTATCCAGGACCTCATAATATGTATGAATCCATCAACAAAAACATCATATCTCGTGTTTTCAGAGCGCTATCTGCAGTTATATGAAGTTTGAAATAAGTCAAAATTACCACATTCTCAGCGGTTTCAAAGTATCGCAAATCACATAAATCTATCCAATACAACATAATACGCATAAATCTGTCCTTAAATGCACAAAATTTTGCGTTTCCAGCAAGTTATCAGCGTTTTTTCTGAGTCTCGTTGAGAAATTTTTGATTCTGTAAATCTGCTCAGAAGCAAGATTTTGCTTCAGAAATGCGTTATATGGCAGAATCTAGCACCAAATACATCATATTACGTGTTTTTAGAGTGCTATTCGCAGTTTTACAAACTTTGGAATAAGTCGAAATCACGCTTTTCCGGGCAGATTTTCACTATCAAAAAGTTCATATTCCTATTCGGGACCTCATAATATGTATGAATCCATCAACAAAAACATCATATCTCGTGTTTTCAGAGCACTGTCTGCAGTTATATGAAGTTTGAAATAAGTCAAAAAACCACATTCTCAGCGGTTTCAAAGTATCGCAAATCACATAAATCTATCCAATACAACATAATACGCATGAATCCGTCCTCAAATGCACAAAATTTTGCGTTTCCAGCGAGTTATCAGCGTTTTTTCTGAGTCTTGTTGAGAAATTTTTGATTCTGTAAATCTGCTCAGAAGCAAGATTTTGCTTCAGAAATGCGTTATATGGCAGAATCTAGCACCAAATACATCATATTACGTGTTTTTAGAGTGCTATTCGCAGTTTTACAAGCTTTGAAATAAGTCGGAATCACGCTTTTCCGGGCAGATTTTCACAATCAAAAAGTCCATATTCCTATTCAGGACTTCATAATATGTATGAATCCATCAACAAAAACATCATATCTCGTGTTTTCAGAGCGCTATCTGCAGTTATATGAAGTTTGAAATAAGTCAAAATTACCACATTCTCAGCGGTTTCAAAGTATCGCAAATCACATAAATCTATCCAATACAACATAATACGCATGAATCCGTCCTCAAATGCACAAAATTTTGCGTTTCCAGCGAGTTATCAGCGTTTTTTCTGAGTCTTGTTGAGAAATTTTTGATTCTGTAAATCTGCTCAGAAGCAAGATTTTGCTTCAGAAATGCGTTATATGGCAGAATCTAGCACCAAATACATCATATCGCTGTTCCGGAAGGACAACGACGCAACTGCAAAACTTGGTAAAATACGATTAAGTCAATAATGGTCGCAGAAATCCATTGGGCACACTGGGGAACAACGTCATAATTGTAGTTCCTATTTGGACCGCCTGAGGGTAGTTACGTCGTTGTTGAAATATCAGCTGTTTGTTATCTTCCTTCAAGCCAACAACGCCGCAAACTTCAGTTGTGTTGATGAGTGACTAGAGGAGTGTTATATTGTGAGCAACAGTGACGTAAGTGTTCTTAGTGACTGAAATCTGAAGTGTCTTCCAGTGCGACAACGACGTAAGTGTACTTTCTGTCATTGTATATTTGATCTGCAGCAACACCTACTGGTGTAACTGTGCTTTCCGCCGTTGTTGAACCTAGTAAGTCGTGCATTATACAGTGTGAACTGTACCCTATGACATTGTTGACCGGAATGTCTCGGAATTGTGCATGCACTTAAGCCATACTATTTAGTAGTAGCTACCTGGGCTAAGCTGTTTGAGCCAACTTGTATTATGGAATTGATCTTTTTTGAAGTAATCAATTCAAACTAAACTGATGAATAATTTGAATATTAAAATTATGAGTTTCTTCCTTTTTTGTTTATACAGAATCAAAATGGGCGAACGCGCTAGGAAGATTTTGCGGCTTGCTTTTGAAAGGGACAAAGAAGAAATGGAGCAAGTGAAGAATGAAGTTAGAGAGAGAGCAGGAGATTCAACTCAAGATATCGAAAATGATCTGAGCGAAGAGACTCATTCCGTACATAATTTAGAACGAATTCCATTTGATATTTCTACAACGCAGATCAGTGCTTTTGATCCTTGCCCATCAACTTCACAACATGATCCGACTACCAAACCGGTAACAGAGAATTCATGCTGGGAGGTTGAGCAGTCAAGTTCTACAACAGTAAGTTTGAAAAAGAAGGAATCCTGTGAGCGCTGTACCAGCTCTGATGATGACTCGGATGATTTGTTTTCATCAGGCTCTAGCTATGATTACGAACCATCAAGCAATGATGAATCTTCTAGCAGTAATGATCAGTCGTCTTCTGCTGAATCAATCTCTAATAACAGCCTCACAATGAATCAACCTGGTGAGACTCAACTCGCCGAACTATCTACAACTATAAAAGGAAAGAAGAGAACAAGGAATATAAACAGTTGGCGTAAAGTAAAAGCTAAAATTTTGAAGAACGCAGGACAAAGTTACACAAGTAGAACTGGCAAAACCGTTGAGGCTCAAAAGATGGGTCCACCTTGTAAAGATACTTGTATACTATCTTGTTCAACAAAACTATCGGAAGATTATAGAGTCCAGCTGTTCACAAATTATTGGGCCTTGAGTTCGTTACAACGTCAGCGGGATTTTCTTCATTCATGTATTGAAAAACTTGTCATGAAATATCGTCGCATATCTGCCCAGAAACCTAGAAAGCCAAATTGCGCTTTCTACCTGATAAATAATGACGCGAATAAGGTTCGAGTATGCAAAACTTTCTTGATACGCACTTTAGGAATAACTGAAAGAATAATCCGCACGGTGATTGAAGCCAAAATTAGTGGGACTGGCATTGCACCCACAGATAAAAGGGGTAAGCACAACAGCCGTAAGAGGATAGATGACGAAATTTTGAATTCAGTCAGAAACCACATAAACTCGATACCTCGTGTGGAGAGTCACTATGTGAGAAGAGATACCTCGAGACAATTCATTGATGGTGGTTTGTCTATTGCAGAAATGCACCGCCACTATTCTGTCGAACGGTCTGCAACTAATGAGATACCTGCAAATTATGACACTTATGCGCGAATATTCAACACAGAATTCAATATTGGATTTTTTTTGCCCAAAAAAGATAAGTGTGATCAATGTGAAGCGTACAAAAATGCAGTGGGCGATGAAAAGACGAGACTTGAAGAATCCTACCAACGACATCAGGAGGAAAAAGAATTAAGTCGCATAGAAAAAGCAGCAGATAAAGAAAAGGCTAAAAATGGAGAAATCAAATTAGCTGTTTATGATTTACAAGCAGTATTGCCGGTACCCATGGGACAAACTTCAGCATTTTATTACAAATCACGACTCAACTGTTTTAATTTCACTGTAAGTATTTGTCAACGTTCCGAAGGAAGTAATGTAGTAGTACTTCACTATACAATTCTTATTTTTTTACAGGTGACAGAAATCGGAAGCGAAAAGAGCTTGTGCTTTTTTTGGCATGAGGGACTCGGGCACAGGGGTATTAACGAGATAGGAACTGGTGTTTATAAATACCTTGAAGAGTGTTCAATGACCAAGCCTGAGCAAAATGTAGTATTCTACTCTGACAACTGCGGAGGTCAGCAGAAGAACCGGTAAGCTCGAAGAAAGTAATGAAAGTTTCGATTTATATCTTGCATTTAAGAATCGAAATAGAGAGTGAAAAATCTGGTTAAGGTGGAAAACCTGGACACTTTTGATGTATTTCTATGTTGCAGGTACTTGATATCACTATACTTGTATGCTGTTGAACATCTTGACATCCTATCTGTTACGCACAAGTACTTGATTCGTTGTCACACGCAAAATGAGGGCGACACAGTTCACAGCATAATTGAGAGATCTTTGAATAGAGCGAAGAAGTCAGGGCCAGTTTACGTACCTGATCAATACATTTCACTCATTAGAAACTCAAAAAAAAGGGGGGAGCCTCTGCATGTTAGAGAAATGAATTATACAGACTTCATAGATTTCAAAGCTCTACATAATGAAATGACACCGAAAATGGCCAAGGACACTGATGGGAATGTTTTCAAATTGAGTGAAGTTAAAATATTACGATTTGAAAGAGGAAGTGATGTATTTTTCTATAAG
>CAXDIG010000030.1:0-19000 GCA_963989225.1 Dromius quadrimaculatus
TGCCACATAACGCACTTTTGAAGCAAAATCTTCCTTCTGAGCAGATTTACAGAGTCAAAAATCTCTCAACGAGACTCAGAAAAAAACGCCGATAACTTGCTGGAAGCGCAAAATTTTGTGCATTTAACGACCGATTCATGCCTATTATGTTGTATTGGATAGATTTATGTGATTTGCGATACTTTGAAACTGCTCAGAATGTGGTAATTTTGACTTATTCCAAACTTCATATAACTGCTGATAGCGCTCTGAGAACACAAAATATGATGTTTTTGTCAATAGATTCATACATATTATGAAGTCATGAATAGGAATATGAACTTTTTGATTGTGAAAATCTGCGCGGAAATGCGTGATTTCGACTTATTCCGAAGTTTGTAAAAATGCAAATAGCACTCTAAAAACACGAAATATGATGTATTTGGTGCTAGATTCTGCCATATAACGCACTTTTGGAGCAAAGTCTTGCTTCTGAGCCGATTTACGGAGTCAAAAATTTCTCAACGGGACTCAGAAAAAACGCCGATAACTTGCTGGAAACGCGAAATTTTGAGCATTTGAGAACGGATTCATGCGTATTATGTTGTACTGGATAGATTTATGTGATTTGCGATACTTTGAAACTGCTCAGAATGTGGTAATTTTGACTTATTTCAAACTTCATATAATTGCAGATAGCGCTCTGAAAACACAAAATATGATGTTTTTGTCAATAGATTCATACATATTATGAGGTCCTGAATAGGAATATGAATTTTTTGATTGTTAAAATCTGCGCGGAAAAGCGTGATTTCGACTTATTCCAAAGTTTGTAAAACTGCAAAGAGCACTCTAAAAATACGGAATATGATGTATTTGGTGCTAGATTCTGCCATATAACGCACTTTTGAAGCAAAATCTTGCTTTTGAGCAGATTTACAGAGTCAAAAATTTCTCAACGAGACTTAGAAAAAACGCCGATAACTTGCTGGAAACGCGAAATTTTGTGCATTTGAGGACGGATTCATGCGTATTATGTTGTATTGGATAGATTTATGGATTTGCGATACTTTGAAACTGCTCAGAATGTGGTAATTTTGACTTATTTCAAACTTCATATAACTGCAGATAGCGCTCTGGAAACACAAAATATGATGTTTTTGTCAATAGATTCATACATATTATGAGGCCCTGAATAGGAATATGAACTTTTTGATTGTGAAAATCTGCGCGGGAGAGCGTGATTTCGACTTATTCCAAAGTTCATAAAACTGCAAAAAACACTCTAAAAACATGAAATATGATGTATTTAGTGCTAGATTCTGCCATATAACGCACTTTTGAAGCAAAATCTTGCTTCTGAGCAGATTTACAGAGTCAAAAATCTCTCAACGAGACTCAGAAAAAACGCCGATAACTTGCTGGAAACGCAAAATTTTGTGCATTTAAGGACCGTTTCATGCCTATTATGTTGTATTGGATAGATTTATGTGATTTGCGATACTTTAAAACTGCTCAGAATGTGGTAATTCTGACTTATTCCAAACTTCATATAACTGCTGATAGCGCTCTGAGAACACGAAATATGATGTTTTTGTCAATAGATTCATACATATTATAAGGTCCTGAATAGGAATATGAATTTTTTGATTGTGTAAATCTGCGCGGAAAAGCGTGATTTCGATTTATTCCAAAGTTTGTAAAACTGCAAATAGCACTCTAAAAACACGAAATATGATGTATTTGTTGCTAGATTCTGCCATATAACGCACTTTTGGAGCAAAATCTTGCTTCTGAGCAGATTTACAGAGTCGAAGCATTCCTCAACGAGACTCAGAAAAAACACCGATAATTTGCTGGAAACGCAAAATTTTGTGCATTTGAGGACGGATTCATGCGTATTATGTTGTATTTGATAGATTTATGTGATTTGCGATACTTTGGAACTGCTCAGAATGTGGTTATTTTGACTTATTTCAAACTTCATATGACTGCAGATAGCGCTCTGAAAACACTAAATATGATGTTTTTGTCAAAAGATTCATACATATTATGAGGTCCTGAATAGGAATATAAACTTTTTGATTGTGAAAATCTGCGCGGAATAGCGTGATTTCATCTTATTCCAAAGTTTGTAAAACTGCACATAGCACTCTAAAAACACGAAATATGATGTATTTGGTGCAAGATTCTGCCATATAATGCACTTTTGAAGCAAAATCTTGCTTCTGAGCAGATTTACAGAGTCGAAGCATTCCTCAACGAGACTCAGAAAAATTGCCGATAACTTGCTGGAAACGCAAATTTTTGTGCATCTAAGGACGGATTCATGCTCATTATGTTGTATTGGATAGATTTATGTGATTTGCGATACTTTGAAACTGCTCAGAATGTGGTGATTTTGACTTATTTCAAACTTCATATAACTGCAGATAGCGCTCTGAAAACACATAATATGATGTTTTTGTCAATAGATTCATACATATTATGAGGTCCTGAATAGGAATATGAACTTTTTGATTGTGAAAATTTTCGCGGAAAAGCGTGATTTTGACTTATTCCAAAGTTCATAAAACTGCAAATAGCACTCTAAAAACATTATATATGATGTATTTGGTGCTAGATTCTGCTATATAACGCACTTTTGAGGCAAAATCTTGCTTCTGAGCAGATTTACAGAGTCAAAAATTTCTCAACGAGACTCAGAAAGAACGCCGATGACTTGCTGGAAACGCAGAGTTTTGTGCATTTGAGGACAGATTCATGCGTAATATGTTGTATTGGATAGATTTATGTGATTTGCGATACTTTTAAAACTGCTCAGAATGTGGTAATTTTGACTTATTTTAAACTTCATATAACTGCAGATAGCGCTCTGAAAACACGGAATATAATGTTTTTGTCAATAGATTCATACCTATTATGAGGTCCTGAATTGGAATATGAACTTTTTGATTGTGAAAATCTGCGCGGAAAAGCGTGATTTCGACTTATTCCAAAGTTTGTAAAACTGCAAATAGCACTCTAAAAACATGAAATATGATGTATTTGGTGCTAGATTCTGCCATATAACGCACTTTTGAAGCAAAATCTTGCTTCTGAGCAGATTTACAGAGTCAAAAATTTCTCAACGAGACTCAGAAAAGACGCCAATAACTTGCTGGAAACGCAAAATTTTGTGCATTTGAGGACGGATTCATGCGTATTATGTTGTATTGGATAGATTTATGTGATTTGCGATACTTTGAAACTGCTCAGAATGTGGTAATTTCTACTTATTTCAAACTTCATATAACTGCAGATAGCGCTCCGAAAACACGGAATATGATGTTTTTGTCAATAGATTTATACATATTATTAGGTCCTGAATAGGAATATGAACTTTCTGATTGTGAAAATTTGCGCGGAAAAGCGTGATTTCGACTCATTCCGAAGTTTGTAAAACTGGAAATAGCACTCTAAAAACATGAAATATGATGTATTTGGTGCTGGATTCTGCCATATAACGCACTTTTGGAGCAAAATCCTACTTCTGAGCAAATATACAGATTCAAAAATTTCTCAACGTGACTCAGACAAAACGCCGATTACTTGCTGGAAACGCAAAATTTTGTGCATTTGAGGACGGATTCATGCGTATTATGTTGTATTGGATAGATTTATGTGATTTGCGATACTTTGAAACTGCTCAGAATGTGGTAATTTTGACTTATTTCAAACTTCATATAACTGCAGATAGCGCTCTGAAAACACAAAATATGATGTTTTTGGTACTAGATTCATACATATTATGAGGTCCTGAATAGGAATATGAACTTTTTGATCGTGAAAATCTGCGCAGAAAAGCGTGATTCCGAACTATTCCGAAGTTTGTGAAACCGCAGATAGCACTCTTAAAACACGAAATATGATATATTTGGTGCTAGATTCTGCCATATAACCCACTTTTGAAGCAAAATCCTGCTTCTAAGCAAATTTACAGAGTCAAAAATTTCTCAACGAGACTCAGAAAAGACGCCGATAACTTGCTGGAAACGCCAAATTTTGTGCATTTTTGGACGGATTAATGCGTAATATGTTGTATTGGATAGATTTATGTGATTTGCGATACTTTGAAACTGCTCAGAATGTGGTAATTTTGACTTATTTCAAACTTCATATAACTGCAGATAGCGCTCTGGAAACACGAAATGTGATGTTTCTGTCAATAGATTCATACATATTATGAGGTCCTGAATGGGAATATGAACTTTTTGATTGTGAAAATTTGCGCGGAAAAGCGTGACTTCGATTTATTCCAAAGTTTGTAAAATTGCAAATAGCACTCTAAAAACACGAAATATGATGTATTTGGTGCTAGATTCTGCCATATAACGCACTTTTGAAGCAAAATCTTGCTTCTGAGCAGATTTACAGAGTCGAAGCATTTCTCAGCGAGACTCAGAAAAAACGCCGATAACTTGCTGAAAACGCAAAATTTTGTGCATCTGAGGATGGATTCATGCGTATTATGTTGTATTGGATAGATTTATGTGATTTGCGATACTTTGAGACTGCTCAGAATGTGGTAATTTTGACATTTCAAACTTCATATAACTGCAGATAGTGCTCTGAAATACGAAATATGATGTTTTTGTCAATAGATTCATACATATTATGAGGTCCTGAATAGGAATATGAACTCTTTGATTGTGAAAATCTGCGCGGAAAAGCGTGATTTCGACTTATTCCAAAGTTTGTAAAACTGCAAATAGCACTCTAAAAATACGAAATATGATGTATTTGGTGCTAGATTCTGCCATATAACGCACTTTTGAAGCAAAATCTTGCTTCTGAGCAGATTTACAGAGTCAAAAGTTTATCAACGAGACTCGGAAAAAACACCGATAACTTGCTGGAAACGCAAAATTTAGTGCATTTGAGGACGGATTCATGCTTATTATGTTGTATTGGATAGATTTATGTGATTTGCGATACTTTGAAACTGCTCAGAATGTGGTAATTTTGACTTATTTCAAACTTCATATAACTGCAGATAGCGCTCTGAAAACACAGAATATGATGTTTTTGTTGATAGATTCATACATTGTATGAGGTCCTGAATAGGAATATGAACTTTTTGATTGTGAAAATCTGCGCGGAAAAGCGTGATTTCGAGTTATTCCAAAGTTTGTAAAACTGCAAATAGCACTCTAGAAACACGGAATATGATGTATTTGTGCAAGATTCTGCCATATGACGCACTTTTAAAGCAAAATCTTGCTTCTGAGCAGATTCACAGAGTCAAAAATTTCTCAACGAGACTCAGAAAAAACGCCGATAACTTGCTGGAAACGCAAAATTTTGTGCATTTGAGGACGGATTCATGCGTATTATGTTGTATTGGATAGATTTATGTGATTTGCGATACTTTGAAACTGCTCAGAATGTGGTAATTTTGACCTATTTCAAACTTCATATAGCTGCAGATAGCGCTCTGAGACACGAAATACTATGTTTTTGTCAATGGATTCATACATATTATGAGGTCCTGAATAGGAATATGAACTTTTTGATTGTGAAAATCTGCGCGGAAAAGCGTGATTTCGACTTATTCCAAAGCTTGTAAAACAGCAAATAGCACTCTAAAACCACGAAATATGATGTATTTGTTGCTAGATTCTGCCATATAACGCACTTTTGAAGCAAAATCTTGCTTCTGAGCAGATTTACAGATCAAAAATTTCTCAACGAGACTCAGAAAAAACGCCGATTACTTGCTAAAAACGCAGAATTTTGTGCATTTGAGGACGGAATTCATGCGTATTATGTGTATTGGATAGATTTATGTGATTTGCGATACTTTGAAACTGCTCAGAATGTGGTAATTTTGACTTATTCCAAACTTCATATAACTGCAGATAGCGCTCTGAAAACACGAAATATGATGTTTTTGTCAATAGATTCATACATATTATAAGGTCCTGAATAGAAATATGAACTTTTTGATCGTGGAAATCTGCGCGGAAGAGCGTGATTTCGACTTATTCTAGAGTGCGTATAACTGCGAATAGCACTCTAAGAACACGAAATATGATGTATTTGGTGCTAGATTCTGTCATATAACGCACTTTTGAAGCAAAATCTTGCTTCTGAGCAGATTTACAGAGTCGAAAATTCCTTAACGAGACTTAGAAAAAACGCCGATAACTTGCTGGAAACGCAAAATTTTGTGCATCTAAGGACGGATTCATGCGTATTATGTTGTATTGGATAGATTTATGTGATTTGCGATACTTTGAAACTGCTCAGAATGTGGTAATCCTGACTAATTCCAGACTTCATATAACTGCAGATAGCGCTCTGAAAACACATTAATACATATTATGAGATCCTGAATAGTAATATGAACTTTTTGATCGTGAAAATCTGCTCTGAAAAGCGTGATCTCGACTTATTCCAAAGTTTGTAAAACTGCAAATAGCACTCTAAAAACACGAAATATGATGTATTTGGTGCTAGATTCTGCCATATAACGCACTTTTAGAGCAAAATCTTGCTTCTGGGCAGATTTACAGAGTCAAAAATTTCTCAACGAGACTCAGACAAAACGCCGATAACTTGCTGGAAACGCAAAATTTTGTGCATTTGAGTGACGGATTCATGCGTGTTTTGTTGTATTGGATAGATTTATGTGATTCGCGATTCTTTGAAACTGCGCAGAATGTGGCAATCTTGACTTATTTCAAACTTCATATAACTGCAGATAGCGCTCTGACAACACGACATATGATGTTTTTGTCAATAGATCCAAACATATTATGAGGTCCTGAATAGGAATATGAACATTCTAAAAACACGGAATATGATGTATTTGGTGTTAGATTCTGCCATATAACGCACTTTTGAAGCAAAATCTTGCTTCTGAGCAGATTTACAAAGTCAAAATTTATCAACGCAACTCAAAAAAAACGCCGATTACTTGCTGGAAACGCGAAATTTTGTGCATTTGAGGACGGATTCATGCGTATCATGTGTATTGGCTAGATTAATGTGATTTGGGATACTTTGAAACTGCTCAGAATGTGGTAATTTTTACTTATTTCAAACTTCATATAACTGCAGATAGCGCTTCGAAAACACGAAATATGATGTTTTTGTCAATAGATTTATACATATTATGAGGTCCTGAATGGGAATATGAACTTTTTGATTGTAAAAATTTGCGCGGAAAAGCGTGATTTCGACTCATTCCAAAGTTTGTAAAACTGGAAATAGCACTCTAAAAACATGAAATATGATGTATTTGGTGCTGGATTCTGCCATATAACGCACTTTTGGAGCAAAATCCTACTTCTGAGCAAATTTACAGATTCAAAAATTTCTCAACGTGACTCAGACAAAACGCCGATAACTTGCTGGAAACGCAAAATTTTGTGCATTTGAGGATGGATTCATGCGTATTATGTTGTATTGGATAGATTTATGTGATTTGCGATACTTTAAAACTGCTCAGAATGTGGTAATTTTGACTTATTTCAAACTTCATATAACTGTAGATAGCGCTCTGAAAACACGAAATATGATGTTTTTGTTAATAGATTCATACATATTATGAGGTCCTGAATAGGAATATGAACTTTTTGATCGTGAAAATCTGCGCAGAAAAGCGTGATTCCGAACTATTCCGAAGTTTGTGAAACTGCAGATAGCACTCTTAAAACACAAAATATGATATATTTGGTGCTAGATTCTGCCATATAACGCACTTTTGAAGCAAAATCCTGCTTCTGAGCAGATTTACAGAGTCAAAAATTTCTCAACGAGACTCAGAAAAGACGCCGATAATTTGCTGGAAACGCCAAATTCTGTGCATTTTGGGACGGATTCATGCGTAATATGTTGTATTGGATAGATTTATGTGACTTGCGATACTTTGGAACTGCTCAGAATGTGGTAATTTTGACTTGTTTCAAACTTCATATAACTGCAGATAGCGCTCTGAAAACACGAAATATGATGTTTCTGTCAATAGATTCATACATATTATGAGGTCCTGAATGGGAATATGAACTTTTTGATTGTGAAAATTTGCGCGAAAAAGCGTGACTTCGATTTATTCCAAAGTTTGTAAAACTGCAAATAGAACTCTAAAAACACGAAATATGATGTATTTGGTGCTAGATTCTGCCATATAACGCACTTTTGAAGCAAAATCTTGCTTCTGAGCAGATTTACAGAGTCGAAGCATTACTCAACGAGACTCAGAAAAAACGCCGATAACTTGCTGGAAACGCAAAATTTTGTGCATCTGAGGATGGATTCATGCGTATTATGTTGTATTGGATAGATTTATGTTAATTGCGATATTTTGAGACTGCTCAGAATGTGGTAATTTTGACTTATTTCAAACTTCATATAACTGCAGATAGCGCTCTGAAATACGAAATATGATGCTTTTGTCAATAGATTCATACATATTATGAGGTCCTGAATAGGAATATGAACTTTTTGATTGTGAAAGTCTGCGCAGAAAAGCGTGATTCCGAACTATTCCGAAGTTTGTGAAACTGCACGAAATATGATGTATTTGGTGCTAGATTCTGCCATATAACGCACTTTTGAAGCAAAATCTTGCTTCTGAGCAGATTTACAGAGTCGAAGCATTTCTCAACGAGACTCAGAAAAAACGCCGATAACTTGCTGGAAACGCAAAATTTTGTGCATTTGAGGACGGATTCATGCGTATTATGTTGTATTGGAATAGATTTATGTGATTTGCGATACTCTGAAACTGCTCAGAATGTGGTAATTTTGACTTATTTCAAACTTCATATAACTGTAGATAGCGCTCTGAAAACACGAAATATGATGTTTTTGTTAATAGATTCATACATAATATGAGGTCCTGAATAGGAATATGAACTTTTTGATCGTGAAAATCTGCGCAGAAAAGCGTGATTCCGAACTATTGCGAAGTTTGTGAAACTGCAGATAGCACTATTAAAACACGAAATATGTTATTTTTAGTGCTAGATTCTGCCATATAACGCACTTTTGAAGCAAAATCCTGCTTCTGAGCAGAGTTTACAGAGTCAAAAATTTCTCAACGAGACTCAGAAAAGACGCCGATAACTTGCTGGAAACGCCAGATTTTGTGCATTTTAGGACAGATTCATGCGTAATATGTTGTATTGGATAGATTTATGTGATTTGCGATATTTTGAAACTGCTCAGAATGTGGTAATTTTGACTTATTTCAAACTTCATATAACTGCAGATAGCGCTCTGAAAACACGAAATATGATGTTTCTGTCAATAGATTCATACATATTATGAGGTCCTGAATGGGAATATGAACTTTTTGATTGTGAAAATTTGCGCGAAAAAGCGTGACTTCGATTTATTCCAAAGTTTGTAAAACTGCAAATAGCACTCTAAAAACACGAAATATGATGTATTTGGTGCTAGATTCTGCCATATAACGCACTTTTGAAGCAAATTCTTGCTTCAGAGCAGATTTACAGAGTCGAAGCATTTCTCAACGAGACTCAGAAAAAAACGCCGATAACTTGCTGGAAACGCAAAATTTTGTGCATCTGAGGATGGATTCATGCGTATTATGTTGTATTGGATAGATTTATGTGATTTGCGATACCTTGAGACTGCTCAGAATGTGGTAATTTTGACTTATTTCAAACTTCATATAACTGCAGATAGCGCTCTGAAAACACGGAATATGATGTTTTTGTCGAAAGATTCATACATATAATGAGGTCTTGGATAGGAATATGAACTTTTTGATTGTGAAAATCTGCGCGGAAAAGCGTGATTTCGACTTATTCCAAAGTTTGTAAAACTGCAAATAGCACTCTAAAACATGAAATATGATGTATTTGGTGCTAGATTCTGCCATATAACGCACTTTTGAAGCAAAATCTTGCTTCTGAGCAGATTTACAGAGTCAAAAATTTCTCAACGAGACTCAGAAAAAAACGCCGATAACTTGCTGGAAACGCAAAATTTTGTGCATTTGAGGACGGATTCATGCGTATTATGTTGTATTGGATAGATTTATGTGATTTGCGATACTTTGGAACTGCTCAGAATGTGGTTATTTTGACTTATATCAAACTTCATATAACTGCAGATAGCGCTCTGAAAACACGAAATATGATGTTTTTGTCAATAGATTCATACATATTATGAGGTCCTGAATAGGAATATAAACTTTTTGATTGTGAAAATCTGCGCGGATTAGCGTGATTTCGACTTATTCCAAAGTTTGTAAAACTGCAAATAGCACTCTAAAAACACGAAATATGATGTATTTTGGTGCTAGATTCTGCCATATAACGCTCTTTTGAAGCAAACTCTTGCTTCTGAGCAGATTCACAGATTCAAAAATCTCTCAACGAGACTCAGAAAAAAACGCCGATAACTTGCTGGAAACGCAAAATTTGTGCATTTGAGGACGGATTCATGCGTATTATGTTGTATTGGATAGATTTTTGTGATTTGCGATACTTTTCAACTGCTCAGAATGTGGTAATTCTGACTTATTTCAAACTTCATATAACTGCAGATAGCGCTCTGAAAACACGCAATATGATGTTTTTTGTCAATAGATTCATACATATTATGAGGTCCCGAATAGGAATATGAACTTTTTGATTGTGAAAATCTGCGCGGAAAAGTGTGATCTTGACTTATTCCAAAGTTTGTAAAACAGCAAATAGCACTCTAAAAACACGAAATATGATGTATTTGGTGCTAGATTCTGCCATATAACGCACTTTTGAAGCAAAATCTTGCTTCTGAGCAGATTTACAGAGTCAAAAATTTCTCAACGAGACTCAGAAAAAACGCCGATTACTTGCTAAAAACGCAGAATTTTGTGCATTTGAGGACGGATTCATGCGTATTATGTTGTATTGGATAGATTCATCTGATTTGCGATACTTTGAAACTGCTCAGAATGTGGTAATTTTGACTTATTTCAAACTTCATATAACTGCAGATAGCGCTCTGAAAACACGAAGTATGATGTTTTTGTCAATAGATTCATACATATTATAAGGTCCTGAATAGAAATATGAACTTTTTGATTGTGAAAATCTGCGCGGGAAAGCGTGATTTCGACTTATTCCAAAATGCGTATAACTGCAAATAGCACTCTAAGAACACGAAATATGATGTATTTAGTGCTAGATTCTGTCATATAACGCACTTTTGAAGCAAAATCTTGCTTCTGAGCAGATTTACAGAGTCGAAAATTCCTCAACGAGACTCAGAAAAAAACGCCGATAACTTGCTGGAAACGCAAAATTTTGTGCATCTAAGGACGGATTCTTGCGTATTATGTTGTATTGGATAGATTTATGTGATTTGCGATACTTTGAAACTGCTCAGAATGTGGTAATTTTGACTTATTCCAAACTTCATATAACTGCAGATAACGCTCTGAAAACACGAAATATGATGTTTTTGTCAAGAGATTCATACATATCATGAGATCCTGAATAGTAATGTGAACTTTTTGATCGTGAAAATCTGCTCGGAAAAGCGTGATTTCGACTTATTCCAAAGTTTGTAAAACTGCAAATAGCACTCTAAAAACACGAAATATGATGTACTTGGTGCTAGATTCCGCCATATAACGCACTTTTGAAGCAAAATCTTGCTTCTGAGCAGATTTACAGAGTCAAAAATTTCTCAACGAGACTCAGACAAAACGCCGATAACTTGCTGGAAACGCAAAATTTTGTGGATTTAAGGACGGGTTCATGCGTGTTTTGTTGTATTGGATAGATTTATGTGATTCGCGATACTTTGAAACTGCTCAGAATGTGGCAATCTTGACTTATTTCAAACTTCATATAACTGCAGATAGCGCTCTGAAAACACGACATATGATGTATTTGTCAATAGATCCATACATATAGGAGGTCCTGAATAGGAATATGAACTCTCTGATTGTGAAAAATTGCGCGGAAAAGCGTGATTTCGACTTATTCCAAAGTTTGTAAAACTGCGAATAGCACTCTAAAAACACGGAATATGATGTATTTGGTGCTAGATTCTGCCATATAACGCACTTTTGAAGCAAAATCTTGCTTCTGAGCAGATTTACAGAGTCAAAAATTCATCAACGCGACTCAGAAAAGACGCCGATAACTTGCTGGAAACGCAAAATTTTGTGCATTTGAGGACGGATTCATGCGTATTATGTTGTATTGGGTAGATTTATGTAATTTGCGATACTTTGAAACTGCTCAGAATGTGGTAATTTTTACTTATTTCAAACTTCATATAACTGCAGATAGCGCTCTGAAAACACAAAATATGATGCTTTTGTTAAAAGATTCATACATATTATGAGGTCCTGAATAGGAATATGAACTTTTTGATTGTGAAAATTTGCGCGGAAGAGCTTGATTTCGACTCATTCCAAAGTTTATAAAACTGCAAATAGCTCTCTAAGAACACGGAATATGATGTATTTGGTGCTAGATTGTGCCATATAACGCACTTTTGAAGTCAAATCTTGCTTCTGAGCATATTTACAGAGTCAAAAATTTCTCAACGAGGCTCAGAAAAACGCCGATAACTTGCTGAAAACGCAAAATTTTGTGCATATGAGGACGGATTCATGCGTATTATGTTGTATTGGATATATTTATGTCATTTGCGATACTTTGAAACTGCTCAGAATGTGGTAATTTTGACTTGTTCCAAACTTCATATAACTGCTGATAGCGCTCTGAGAACACGAAATATGATGTTTTTGTCAATTGATTCATACATATTATGAGGTCCTGAATAGGAATATGAATTTTCTGATTGTAAAAATCTGCGCGGAAAAGCGTGATTTCGATTTATTCCAAAGTTTGTAAAACTGAAAATAGCACTCTAAAAACACGAAATATGATGTATTTGTTGCTAGATTCGGCCATATAATGCACTTTTGGAGCAAAATTTTGCTTCTGATCAAATTTACAGAGTCGAAGCATTCCTCAACGAGACTCAGAAAAAACGCCGATGACTTGCTGGAAACGCAAAATTTTGTGCATTTGAGGACAAGTTTATGCGTATTATGTTGTATTGGATAGATTTATGTGATTTGCGATACTTTAAGACTGCTCAGAATGTGGTAATTTAGACTTATTTCAAACTTCATATAACTGCAGATAGCGCTCTGAAAACACGAAATATGATGTTTTTGTCAATAGATTCATCCCTATTGTGAGGTCCTGAATTGGAATATGAACTTTTTGGTTGTGAAAATCTGCGCGGAAAAGCGTGATTTCGACTTATTCCAAAGTTTGTCAAACTGCAAATAGCACTCTAAAAACTCGGAATATGATGTATTTGGTGCTAGATTCTGCCATATAACGCACTTTTGAAGCAAAATCTTGCTTCTGAGCAGATTTTACAGATCCAAAAATCTCTCAACGAGACTCAGAAAAAACGCCGATATCTTGCTGGAAACGCAAAATTTGTGCATTTGAGGACGGATTCATGCGTATTATGTTGTATTGGATAGACTTATGTGATTTGCGATACTTTTCAACTGCTCAGAATGTGGTAATTTTGACTTATTTCAAACTTCATATAACTGCAGATAGCGCTCTGAAAACACAAAATATGATGTTATTGTCAATGGATTCATACATATTATGAGGTCCTGAATAGGAATATGAACTTTTCGATTGTAAAAAATCTGCGCGGAAAAGCGTGATTTCGATTTATCCCAAAGTTTGTAAAACTGCAAATAGCACTCTAAAAACACGAAATATGATGTATCTGGTGCTAGATTCTGCCATATAACGCACTTTTGAAGCAAAATCTGGCTTCTGAGCAGATTTTCATAGTCAAAAATTCCTCAACGAGACTCAGAAAAAACGCCGATTACTTGCTAAAAACGCAGAATTCTGTGCATTTGAGGACTGATTTATGCGTATTATGTTGTATTGAATAGAAATATGACTTTTTGATCGTGAAAATCTGCGCGGAAAAGCGTGATTTCGACTTATTCCAGAGTGCGTATAACTGCAAATAGCACTCTAACAACACGAAATATGATGTATTTGGTGCTAGATTCTGTCATATAACGCACTTTTGAAGCAAAATCTTGCTTGTGAGCAGATTTACAGAGTCGAAAATTCCTCAACGAGACTCAGAAAAAACGCCGATAACTTGCTGGAAACGCAAAACTTTGTGCATCTAAGGACGGAGTCATGCGTATTATGTTGTATTGGATAGATTTATGTGATTGCGATACTTGAAACTGCTTAGAATGTGGTAATTTTGACCTCTTCCAAACTTCATATAACTGCAGATAGCGCTCTGAAAACACAAAATATGATGTTTTTGTCAAGAGATTCATACATATCATGAGATCCTGAATATTAATATGAACTTTTTGATCGTGAAAATCTGCTTGGAAAAGCGTGATTCCGACTTATCCCAAAGTTTGTGAAACTGCAAATAGCACTCTGAAAACACGAAATATGATGTATTTGGTGCTAGATTCTGCCATATAACGCACTTTTGAAGCAAAATCTTGCTTCTGAGCAGATTTACAGAGTCAAAATTTTCTCAACGAGACTCAGACAAAACGCCGATAACTTGCTGGAAACGCAAAATTTTGTGCATTTGAGAACGGATCCATGCGTGTTTTGTTGTATTGGATAGATTTATGTGATTCGCGATACTTTGAAACTGCTCAGAATGTGGCAATCTTGACTTATTTCAAACTTCATATAACTGCAGATAGCGCTCTGAAAACACGACATATGATGTTTTTGTCAATAGATCCATACATATTATGAGGTCCTGAATAGGAATATGAACTTTCTGATTGTGAAAATTTGCGCGGAAAAGCGTGATTTCGACTTATTCCAAAGTTTGAAAAACTGCGAATAGCACTCTAAAAACACGGAATATGATGTATTTGGTGCTAGATTCTGCCATATAACGCACTTTTGTAGCAAAATCTTGCTTCCAAGCAGATTTACAGAGTCAAAAATTTATCAACGCGACTCAGAAAAAACGCCGATTCCTTGCTGGAAACGAAAAATTTTGTGCATTTCAGGACGGATTCATGCGTATTATGTTGTATTGGATAGATTTATGTGATTTGCGATACTTTGAAACTGCTCAGAATGTGGTAATTTTTACTTATTTCAAACTTCATATAACTGCAGATAGCGCTCCGAAAACCCGAAACAAGATGTTTTTGTCAACAGATTTATACATATTATGAGGTCCTGAATAGGAATATAAACTTTTTGATTGTGAAAATTTGCGCGGAAAAGCGTGATTTCGACTCATTCCAAAGTTTGTAAAACTGGAAATAGCACTCTAAAAACATGAAATATGATGTATTTGGTGCTAGATTCTGCCATATAACGCACTTTTGCAGCAAAATCCTGCTTCTGAGCAAGTTTACAGATTCAAAAATTTCTCAACGTGACTCAGACAAAACGCCGATAACTTGCTGGAAACGCAGAATTTTGTGCATTTGAAGACGGATTCATGCGTATTATGTTGTAATTGGATAGATTTATGTGATTTGCGATACTTTGAAACTGCTCAGAATGTGGTAATTTTGACTTATTTCAAACTTCATATAACTGCAGATAGCGCTCTGAAAACACGGATCATGATGTTTCTGTTAATAGATTCATACATATTATGAGGTCCTGAATAGGAATATGAACTTTTTGATCGTGAAAATCTGCGCAGAAAAGCGTGATTCCGAACTATTCCAAAGTTTGTGAAACTGCAGATAGCACTCTTACAACACGGAATATGATATATTTGGTGCTAGAATCTGCATATAACGGACTTTTGGAGCAAAATCCTGCTTCTGAGCAGATTTACAGAGTCAAAAATTTCTCAACGAGACTCTGAAAAGACGCCGATAACTTGCTGGAAACGCCAAATTTTGTGCATTTTAGGATGGATTCATGCGTAATATGTTGATAGATTCATACATATTATGAGGTCCTGAATAGGAATATGAACTTTTTGAATGTGAAAATTTGCGCGGAAAAGCGTGATTTCGACTTATTCCAAAGTTTGTAAAACTGCAAATAGCACTCTAAAAACACTAAATATGATGTATTTGGTGCTAGATTCTGCCATATAACGCACTTTTGAAGCAAAATCTTGCTTCTGAGCAGATTTACAGAGTCGAAGCATTTCTCAACGAGACTCAGAAAAAAACGCCGATAACTTGCTGGAAACGCAAAATTTTGTGCATTTGAGGACGGATTCATGTGTATTATGTTGTATTGGATAAATTTATGTGATTTGCGATACTTTGAAACTGCTCAGAATGTGGTAATTTTGACTTATTCCAAACTTCATATAACTGCTGATAGCGCTCTGAGAACACAAAATATGATGTTTTTGTCAATAAATTCATACATATTATGAGGTCCTGAATAGGAATATGAATTTTTTGATTGTGAAAATCTGCGCGGAAAAGCGTGATTTCGACTTATTCCAAAGTTTGTAAAACTGCAAAGAGCACTCTAAAAAACACGAAATATTATGTATTTGGTGCTAGATTCTGCCATATAACGCACTTTTGAAGCAAAATCTTGCTTCTGAGCAGATTTACAGAGTCAAAAATTTCTCAACGGGACTAAGAAAAAACGCCGATAACTTGCTGGAAACGCGAAATTTTGTGCATTTTAGGACGGATTCATGCGTATTATGTTGTATTGGATAGATTTATGTGATTTGCGATACTTTGAAACTGCTCAGAATGTGGTAATTTTGACTTATTTCAAACTTCATATAATTGCAGATAGCGCTCTGAAAACACAAAATATGATGTTTTTGTCAATAGATTCATACATATTATGTGGTCCTGAACAGGAATATGAATTTTTTGATTGTGAAAATCTGCGCGGAAAAGCGTGATTTCGACTTATTCCAAAGTTTGTAAAACTGCAAAGAGCACTCTAAAAATACGGAATATGATGTATTTGGTGCTAGATTCTGCCATATAACGCACTTTTGAAGCAAAATCTTGCTTCTGAGCAGATTTACAGAGTCAAAAATCTCTCAACAAGACGCAGAAAAAACGCCGATAACTTGCTGGAAACGCAAAATTTTGTGCATTTAAGGACCGATTCATGCTTATTATGTCGTATTGGATAGATTTATGTGATTTGCGATACTTTAAAACTGCTCAGAATGTGGTAATTTTGACTTATTTCAAACTTCATATAACTGCAGATAGCGCTCTGAAAACACGGAATATGATGTTTTTGTCAATAGATTCATACATATTATGAGGTCCTGAATAGGAATATGAACTTTTTGATTCTGAAAATTTGCGCGGAAAAGCTTGATTTCGACTCATTCCAAACTTCATAAAACTGCAAATAGCACTCTAAGAACACGGAATATGATGTATTTGGTGCTAGATTGTGCCATATAACGCACTTTTGAAGCAAAATCTTGCTTCTGAGCAGATTTACAGAGTCGAAGCATTCCTCAACGAGACTCAGAAAAAATGCCGATAACTTGCTGGAAACGCAAAATTTTGTGCATTCGAGGACGGGTTCATGCGTATTATGTTGCAGTTGATAGATTTATGTGATTTGCGATACTCTGAAACTGCTCAGAATGTGGTAATTTTGACCTATTTCAAATTTCATATAACTGCAGATAGCGCTCTGAAAACACGAAATATGATGTTTTTGTCAATAGATTCATACATATTATAAGGTCCTGAATAGGAATATTAACTTTTTGATTGTGAAAATCTGCGCGAAAAAGCGTGATTCCGACTTATTCCAAAGTTTGTAAAACTGCAAATAGCACTCTAAAAGCATGGAATATGATGTATTTGGTGCTAGATTCTGCCATATAACGCACTTTTGAAGCAAAATCTTGCTTCTGAGCAGATTTACAGAGTCAAAAATTTCTCAACGAGACTCAGAAAAAACGCCGATAACTTGCTGGAAACGCAAAATTTTGTGCATTTGAGGACGGATTCATGCGTATTATGTTGTATTGGATAGATTAATGTGATTTGCGATACTTTGGAACTGCTCAGAATGTGGTAATTCTGACTTATTTCAAAACTTCATATAACTGCAGATAGCGCTCTGAAAACACTAAATATGATGTTTTTGTCAATAGATTCATACATATTATGAGGTCCTGAATAGGAATATAAACTTTTTGATTGTGAAAATCTGCGCGGAATAGCGTGATTTCGACTTATTCCAAAGTTTGTAAAACTGCAAATAGCACTCTAAAAACACGAAATATGATGTATTTGGTGCAAGATTCTGCCATATAACGCACTTTTGAAGCAAAATCTTGCTTCTGAGCAGATTTACAGAGTCAAAAATCTCTCAACGAGACTCAGAGAAAACGCCGATAACTTGCTGGAAACGCAAAATTTTGTGCATTTAAGGACGGATTCATGCTTATTATGTTGTATTGGATAGATTTATGTGATTTGCGATACTTTGAAACTGCTCAGAATGTGGTAATTTTGACTTATTTCAAACTTCATATAACTGCAGATAGCGCTCTGAAAACACGAAATATGATGTTTCCGTCAATAGATTCATACATATTATGAGGTCCTGAATAGGGATATGAACTTTTTGATTGTGAAAATTTGCACGGAAATGCGAGATTTCGACTTATTCCAAAGTTCATAAAACTGCAAATAGCACTCTAAAAACATGAAATATGATGTATTTGGTGCTAGATTCTGCCATATAACGCACTTTTGAAGCAAAATCTTGCTTCTGAGCAGATTTACAGAGTCAAAAATTTCTCAACGAGGCCCAGAAAGAACGCCGATAACTTGCTGGAAACGCAGAGTTTTGTGCATTTGAGGACGGATTCATGCGTATTATGTTGTATTGGATAGATTTATGTGATTTGCGATACTTTGAAACTGCTCAGACTGTGGTAATTTTGATTCATTTCAAACTTCATATAACTGCAGATAGCGCTCTGAAAACACGGAATATAATGTTTTTGTCAATAGATTCAT